>JBCNYH010000005.1:19542427-19553049 GCA_039654325.1 Tandanus tandanus
AAAATGTATTTTTGTTTTCGTAAAATGTATTTTTGTTTTCTTAAAATGTATTTTTGTTTTCTTAAAATGTATTTTTGATTTGCACTTCCCGGCCACCGTACCACAGAGATACAAACTGCAAATTTCTAGGAAAATCACAGTACATTTTACATCACAGTAAAAATCACAGTACATGCGTGTTATATATGTGGCTTATTTGTGTGTAGGTTAGTTTAATAAGTCACCTGTAGAACATTGCTGGCAGTGTGTGTGAACGTATGTGTGTGAGGGAGGAAGGTCTTACTGCTCGCTGGTTTTATCTGCCCTGTCACCAATAGCAACCTGTTGATGTCTGCAAAAATGTGTGCTAAAGTGCCGATAGCCTATCAGACTGTGGGCTTTTTCTGTCGCCTTGTACTTTGCATTTCAAATCTGTGTCAGAGTGGAGGCCGAGAGAGCACAAACAAGTGTGGAGAGAGAGAGAGAGAGAGAGAGAGAGAGAGAGAGCGAGAGCGAGAGAGCGACATAAAGAAATGAAAAGAAAGGCGTGTACAGTAGTGAAAGGCATCATTATCAACATTAAAAGGTTTGTCTGTTTGTCTGTCATGTGAACTCTCACTCTCACTTGAACAAACATGCACATATACACACACCCACACACCACATTATGGCCACATTAATAGGAACACCTGTACACCTGCTTATACATACAATTATCCAATCAGCCAATCGTGTGGCAGCAGTACTGTGCAAAAAAACAAAAACAACAAACAAACAAAAATTCTGATACAGCTTAAGATGTTCAGTTAATATTAACAGTAAACATCAGAATATGGGCAGTTGTGGTCTGGAATGTCTGCCGAACGCCATAAATGTGAATATGCCGGAATGGTTACAGCAATAACTATTGATTTTGATACAAATATCTATCGATTTCTGAATATAAATGTGTAGGGTTTTTTTAATATAGATTTTTGCATAATTTTTCATTTTCATTTTCTGCTTACTCCTTTTAGGGTCGTGGGGAGGCTGGTGCCTATCCCAGTCGACACTGGGAGAAGGCGGGGTACACCCTGAACAGCTCACCAAGCCATCACAGAACAACATACACACAACCCATTCACAGTCATACTTACACTTACACCTAGGGTCAATCTGGAACGGCCAATTAGCCTAATATGCATGTCTTTGGAATGTGGGAGGAAACCGGAGTACCCGGAGGAAACCCACACAACCATGGGGAGAACATGTAACACAGAAACGCCCGAGTCTGGGAATCGAACCCAGGATCTTCTTGCTGTGAGGCGAACGAGCTAACCACAATGCCAGCATGTTGCCCCTAATTTTTTTTCAGTAGATTTCTCTATGTAGTTGTCTATAGGTGCCTGTACTTTTGTCTGTAGATTTCTGTATTGTCTTCTGCATAGATTTTCTCTACAGGATTCTGTTAATTTTATTAGTTTTAGCAGTTGACAGTAGTGGTCAGTAGTGGTCTTCTCATATAACTGACAAATGTAGTTATCCATAGATTTAGTACATAGTACTTAGTCAGCCATCCTGCACACTGCCTAGCAGACGATAATGCTAGCTTCATTTTTTATCCTGTTGTATCAAAGTTAAGTCTCACAATGTTAATGGTAAATTAGGGGGTACAGCAGTATAGGAGACTACAAAGTACCGCACAATATCTAGAGCTTACTGCAAAATACACTTAACATTTATTTCCATCCAGTGTTGGGTTCATTTCTCACTGACGTCTTGAATTGATGAGGGAAAAACTGAACCACTCCATAAAGTCTTCTCCAGCATATCCCAAAAACTTTCAATAGGGTTAAGGTCAGGACTCTGGGGTGCCAATACATATGTGAAAATGATTCCTCATGCCCCTAAACCTCTCTTTCATTATTTGAGCCCCCATTTTATATCCGTGCCATCAGGGAAGAAAAAGTGCATTGATGTGATAACCTGCTCATTCCGTACATTCAACTCATCATCTGACTTCATTTTATTGCCACATTAATGTTGCTGAGCCTCGACCGGACCAACTGAAGCAACAATGCCATGGAGATTTCATGCTGTGATCAAGGCTAAATGCACTCCATGAAAATATTAGAGTGTGCGACTTTTTTTTGTTGGGCAGTGTACATCACTGTACTACAAACCTGCCGTGGCATTTTGTGGAACGCTATAGGGGATTTTTGAAACGGAGATCCTATAATACAACAAACCTTAAGGTGGACTACAACCTTAACTACAACCGACTCCAACTTCAGAAAGATCACACTGGATTACAATCGTGTCAGGATCAGAAATCGGGCTAGAGTGAGCACAGGCTTAGCGAAACTGGACAGGTGATGTTAGAAAAACGTTTCCTACTGCTAACTGTGGTGTTGCATCACTGTAGTCTCTAATACAGTCAAGCTGGCTGATATCTCTTTTCCAGTGGACAATGTGATCTCCAGTAGTGTGTAATCGTGTGTGTGTGTGTGTGTGTGTGTGTTCTAGTACACTGGGACTATTAGGGAAATGAAAGGCCTGTAGAAATGTTTCCTGCTTCTGGAGGGGCCTAGCTGCCCAGCCGCCCTGTTATTACCCTCTTTAACACACCCTCCATCCATTCCTCCCATCTGCTGTCCCAGCCAAGGTGACGTCAGCCTCGAAACCCAAGCCTTCCTTGAGAAAGCAGAACGCAGGAAAACACACAGCAGTTCACACATTATTCTTCTAGTTTAGGTAGAAAGAGAGTGAGCGTGTGTGAGCGATTTAGACATGACCTTTACACACAGCAAGGAACTTAACTGGGCAGTTTGTTTTAGATTGCCCAGAAATAACTATGGACAAGCCACAGAAAATTCCAGAGACTGCGAAACAATCACACACACACACACACGCACATGCACACACACGCACACACACAGTGAGAGAGAGAGAGAACTGAAATATTTTATTATACTATTTTATGTATCTATTGTTTTGATATAATGATCAAGTGTTAATTTTTTCTAATAGTACTGTACCTTCTGCTCATCACTCACACATTTGCCAAACCACTTAATCTGTTCTAGGGTCGCGGGAAGGCTGGTGCCTCTCAGCTGACACTAGGCGAAGGTGGGGTACACCCTGAACAGCTCGCCAGACCATCGCAGGGCAACACACACAACCATTCACACAAATTTTCACACCTAGGGGCAATTTGCAACGGCCAGTTAGCCTAAAATGCATGCCTTTGGACAGTGGGAGGAGACCGGAATACCAGGAAGAAACCCACTCAACCACAGGCAAAACATTCAAACTCCACACAGAAACAACCAAGCCCAGGACTCGAACCCAGGACCTTCTTGTTGTGAGGCGGACATGCTAACCACTCCGTCACCATGTCGACCTGTACCTGTTACTATTAATATGTATTTTTTTAAACAAAGGGTTATCACACCAAATATTGGCTTTGGCTCATTTATCACTATTTTTTAGTCTTTATAGTCGCAAACCAGTCAGGTAGTGTTAATGTTATGGCTGATCGGTGTATACTGTGAAAGTGAACTCACAGCCTTTATAATAATTAATATAAGAATACAATAATGTAAGAAACTACTCTCGGGTCTAATTTATGCATAAACATAAGCAAGAACGCACGCTTGGTACCATTTTACACTAATAAATGAGTAACTGAATGACGTTCCGGGGCGACACAGTGGCGAAGTGGTTAGCATATCCGCCTCACAGCAAGAAGGTCCTGGGCTATGTGAGGGCGTTTCTGTGTGGAGTTTGCATGATCTTGCGTGAGTTTCCTCCAGGTATTCCGGTTTCCTCCAAGACGTTCATATTGGGCTAACTGGCTGCTCCAAATTGCTCCAGTTGTGAGTGTGAGTGGTTGTGTGTGTGTGTGTGTTGACCCTGCGATGGACTGGAGAGAAGTTCAGGGTGTATTGCGCCTTCGCCCAGAGTTGACTAAGATCTTCAGCCTCCCCGTGACCGTGGTAGGACTAAATGGATGGATGGTTGGATGATGTTCCAGCAAAATAATCACACCAAGCTGCCACTGTTGGGCCCTTGATCAAGTGTATGAGAAAAGTATAAATGTAAGTCACTCTGGATAAGAGTCTGTGAAATGCCATAAATATAAATGATGCTCTGCCTTTAACAGTATTTGATTGGGTGAAGCAGGGACTCATCGCAGTCCTGCCTTGAGCAAAGCCTTTAACCCTGAGACCTTCAGCTAAATTCTGCCTCACCTGGATATCATTGTAGATACACGCATTAGCCAATAAATAAATGTAATGTCATGTAAAGAAAATGTTCGTTTTGTTTGGAGTCAGTCCTGGAGTCTGAAGGCTCTGAAATGTGCTTGATTAATGGCACCAGGTAATGAGGTGAATCACTGGGTTTGATGTTTAAATGGCTTTTGCTGCTCCGTCAGAAGGACATAAAACTGTGGTTGGAATCCTGAACATTCCTCCTGTAATCTTGGTGTGTGTGCATGTGTGTGGTCACTGTTTCTCATTTTGTGGGAATCAAATGTTCCCATCATGGGGGAAAAAAACAAGTAAATTCTGACATTGTGGTCATTTCGTCGACCCCCTTGTTGCACAAAATGCAAGTTTCGGTTGGAATAAAAAAGCCGGAGCCAAAATAACGGCTGAAAATAGCAAAATGGTTAAACCACAAAAGAAAAGTGACCGGATGCCAAAGTGAGGTCTCATATGAAGATCAGCATTATACATGGCGTAAGAACAACGTTTTAGATCCAGGCCCTTTCATAGGAGTGATTACTGTGATTATGAATTACACTCCATATAATCTAATCATAAATGTATATATTTTAATAATAATAAAAATAAAAAGTATAGTTGTATAATAAATGGTGTATAACATGGTGAAGGCTTCGTTTTTTAAAAGATATCTATTTAACATTTATGGAAGGAGTCTTGAGTAGAAGACGCTCACAAAGTTCCTCAACATGAAAAAGTCTATAGGACACAGAATTGTATGATAAGTGGCTTCTCTAACAAATGACAAGCTGTATTTTTATTTATTTATTTATCTTAAAGGTAAAGTCTGTTGTGCTTTTACACCCGAGCCTACTGGCTCATCAGGCCGGATATTATCCCCAGTCTCCTTAGCGTGAAGCAACTAGGAGTTCAACTTCTCCTGGATGGGATGCTGGTCCAGTGCGGGTTACCTTCCCAGTATTTTTATTGGTACCCATTTATACTGCTGCGTGGACAGATGCACCCATTGGTCTTAGTATGGTGGGGGTCTAATGAAGAGTCAAACCCACAACCTCTCGATCATGAGCCCAGCACCCTAACCACTATACCACCGGCTCCACTATTTATTTTAAAGATATACTGGAGAGGGAACCACTGTTAACGGTTGCAACACCCAGAGTGATAACTAAAACTTACCTCAGGCAAGTTTCAAAATATTATATCTATAGTACATAAAGTATTAATGCTAGGGTTGGTAATCTGTAAAGCTAGCAAAATTTAAAACTAGCATATCTTCAGGGCTCTGGTTGAACCCCCACCCGCCCTTGGAGGCTCTTCTAAAGCCATCCACACGTACGAGCTCTGTTCTGACTGCTGGTCCATGCACAGTAGGGTTACACACGAGCGGATTGTTCTTAGCGGACCATGAGGCACTGATTGGTCTCATAAGTTATCAGTTGATGTTGGGGTGTAAAGAGCATTTCAAACCATATAACAGTTTTGTATGCAGCTAACAAGTTACCAACCCCAGCTTTAACATGTAGAACGTGTCACTCATGATTCAACTTATTCAGTCATTCATTTATTCGTTTGCTGAACCACTTTGTCGTACTAGGGTCACCGGAGGGCTGGAGCCTATCTCAGCAAACTTTGGGCAATGATGTTTTACACCCTGAACGGCTCCCCAGTCCATCACAGGTCCAACAAGCACACAACCATTCACGCTCACACCTTGGGACAACTTGGAAGAGCTAAGTAGCCTAATATGCATGTCTTTGGACTGTGGGAGGAAACCGGAGTACCTAGAGGAAACCCATACAAGCATGGAGAGAACATGCAAACATCGCACAGAAATACCCTCGCCAAGCCTGGGACTCAAACCCATCAAACAACCGTTCAGCCTTTTCAAAAACATTTCATATAATACTTATTTTGCATTCCGATATCAATGAATAAATCAAATGCTCTGATAATAATGAAAATAGAATTCTGTTATCTGAGGCTGTCATATGGCTATAAAAAGCCTGTCTTGAAATGAAATGATTGGATGGTCTACCTGCCTATCTGCCTGCACTGCTATTATCAGTGAGTCAATAATAGATTAGTTCTAACAATATCCATGTTCATTGTTTACATTCATAATGATAATGATAAAAGAGTTTTCCTACAGTACACGTGACTGAGGTGACAATGATGCTCGAGGTTCCTCCCCTCTGCTCTCTCTTGTGGTCTCCAGCAGTACTCAGGCAATGCGCGTTCATGTTTTGGAGGAATGGCTTTGGGTGGACGCCTGAAGGGAGGATGTGTGATTTTTCATTTGGATACTTTCAGAATCTATCTTACAATTGCCCTTTTCTCCAAAATGACCTACTCTACCGTTAGCTTTCTGGTTATGGCTGAGATCTGAACTGACGTTTTAACAAAATTGAAATCCTCAGCTCCATGTTCCTTTAACTGCGGCTGTACATATTATTGTAGTGTATAGCATCCCAGAAAGAGTTTTTTATGCCCACCTGACTCAGGTAGCTTGTTGTGTTGTTCGTGGTAGAGTTCAGAGCTATGAATCAGATCCTCTTACTGAGAATGGAGAACAGAAGCAGACAGGATGGGGAGAGTGGGATATGAGGTGTGACAGTTGGTGTCTGCTGCGGGAGGAAGTGGTTACTTTGTACTTGTTAGTCATGGAATAACTCTCTCTCTCTCTCTCTCTCTCTCTCTCTCTCTCTCTCTCTCTCTCTCTCTGCCTTGAGGCAGCTTGGTCATTAGCTATGATTAATATATCCGTTGAGGGAGCGTTTTACCTTCATCACGTTTGTATGTTTTTAAATTTCTTTTCAGGTGTGTGGTTGTATTTTTCTTGTTTTTTTCCCTCCATTCCATGAAATACGTACAAATTTTTCGACGTATGTTTGTTTGAGGGTATAGGTCTTTTTTTCTTGAGTGGAGGGTGACGGTATCCCATATAACAAGTCTGGATGCTTCAACACATATACTCACAGACAGACAATATATTACACACAAGGTCATTTTTGGTGGATGGGTATGAGATTTTGTAATGACCGGACTTTGATATTGCTGCGATATTGTGTGATTACGCTGCCATCTAGTGGCAAGCATGATATTTAAACTCCCTATTAACAAATATTTTCTCTCTTTCTTTTCTTTGTCTTTCAGGCTCGGCTAGCACTGAACAGGGGAGCTCAGGCTGTCATTTTTGACATCACTGATGATGATAATGCTGCCGCAGAGGTAACTGTGTGCCTATGTATGCGCGTGCAATGAGCTTGGAGTAGCTAAAATGAACATGTAGAGGGAATAAATAAGTTTCGCATTGTCTCACACACAGTTGAATTCTGGCTTCCTGAAGAAGCCGGTGGTGCTGGTGAAGGCAGCGGCCGCTGAGGAGTTGATGGGACTGGTCAATAAGAATGAGGAGGCCAAGGTGGAGATCAACATTCTGATGGAGACAGAAAAATGGGTGAGCACACACACACATTCACACACACATGTACACACACCCAGAATGGATAAAAAACAGTACATGAAAAAAATACTAATTTGAACACCCTTGATTTCTGTCCTGCTTTAGCCTCATTATGAAGTGGGAATTCTCCTGACAGTCGTCTTAGTTGTGCTGGCAATCATTATGCTCTTTGCCTTTCGCTCTCGCTGCAGATCCAACAGGACTTGGGTAAGTATATTACAGTTCAGCCTTTTACACACAGGTTTTGTCTACACACCAGTGTTGTGCAGGAATTTAGTTCCAGATCAAAGTTTAGTGTAAGTTATTTTCAGGTCAAATCCAGTTATGTGCAGCTGAAATCCAAAATCCAAGTGATTTGTTTTTAAGTCGGATTCGAGTCTAGTTTAAGTCATATCCGATGTCTAAGCACATTCTAATGTCATAACTAAGCCAAATCCAAAATTCCTGTAAAATCCGGAATGATATCCAAGTTGAGTTCTAAGAATAGTTCATATACAAAGCATATCCAAGTCATATTCATTCATTTATTTTCTAAGCCGCCTAATCCTAATTAGGGTCGTGGGGAGGCTGGTGCCCATCTCAGCCCATCCCAACTGTGGTACACCCTGGACAGCTCCCCAGGCTATCGCAGGGCCTTCAAGTCAAATCTGAAATCCAAATCAAATCCATGTCATGTCTCATTCATTCATTCATTCATTTTCTGAACCGCTTAATCCTAATTAGGGTCATGGGAAGGCTGGCGCCCATCTCAGCAGACTCTGGGCGAGGGCAGAGTACACCCTGTACAGCTCGCCAGGCCATCGTAGGGCAGAAACACGCTGACGGCTTTGCAGCCTACTCTTGACGAAAATCAGCACTGGTTCTTTTACTTTCCTCTCACCACAGACAGAGAGAGACATGGCCAGCCTTTGATAACTAAGTTAGCTGCACTGGGGGGTTGGGGTGACCTCCCATTGATAGTGGGGCTTGAACCCCTAACCTTGGGATCAGTAATCCAGCACCCTACCAGCGGGCCACCACTGCCCCGTCCAAAGTCATATCCATGTCAAATCCAAAGTTCAAGTCAAACCCACAAACCCAAGAGTCCAAGTCAAATTGTAAGTCATGTCTAAAGTCATATCCATATCAAATCCTAAATCCAAGTCAAATCCAAAGTTATATCTAACTTTAAGTCATGACGGGCATAAATTTGGCATTTCTCTGAAGTATATGGAGGGGCTGTGTGCCTCATTTGTGGTTAATGAAGTCCCACTGGGTTGGGTAAGCTTAAAAAATAAAGCCAATTGTGTTTCATTAACTGTTTTGGCTATTTTGGCCAAACGAAGGTTCATATTGTGTTTTCTTCACCACTACCGTATCTGCCAGTATATGAGTTAGTGAAATCTGGTTTCACTGTTTGGTGAATCTTTCTACCCCACTGTGTTTAGCCAGCTGGTGAAGGTAAACTAGTATTTGTTGCAAATAAATCCATGTAAATGTCATAAAAACACCCACCATTGGCAAGCAGAAAGTGGTGAAGTGGCAGGATACAGCTCCAAAATCTGCAAGTGGACATGCACCATAACGTCTGTGGTATTTTGACTAGACCAGAGCTTCTCACCGATTGAGATTTTTTAGCAGTTGATTTTTAACTATTTGAGTGCCTTTGATTATATTTCGGGCAGCATGGTGGCAAGGCTCTGGGTTCAAGTCCTGGGCTTAGGCATTTCTGTGTGGGGTTTCCCTGTGCTTGCGTGGGTTTCCTCCGGGTACTCTGGTTTCCTCCCACGGGCCAAAGACATACACATTAGGCTAATTGGCTGTTCCACATTTCCCCTAGCTGTGAGTGTGAATAGTTGTGTAGGTTGGCCCTGCGACGGTCTGTCGAGTTGTACATGTACCCTGCCTTTGCTCAGAGTCCCGCTGAGATAGCGTGAGTTAATATATTGTTCGGAAGATCTATTCCACAACTGCAATGATATAATAAATCAGTACAAAGATGTCCTCTTGTTATAAAATCTTTTGTTATATATTAAATAGTATATGGCGGTTAAGCCATTTTGCAAGCAAATATGACCCCACAGAACAAATCTTTCTTGCTTTCTCAGGACTCAGTGCACCAACAGACCATGCGGGCTATTAGCAGACTGGAGACACGTACATACAGCTCTCAGGGCTGCTCAGGAGGATCATATCATCCGAGTGGTGGTCGAGGGTCAAACAGCAGTTCCAGCTCTGGCCCTATGTGTGCCATCTGCCTCGAGGAGTTCCTGGATGGACAGGTAAGAAAACCAAGCAATCCAGATATCCAGTTGAAAAAAACACGAAACATGGATATACTGTAGATATATAGAAATGGTGCAAGTATACATTCCCATTGGCAGAATGTGAAATATGACATACAACCGATGAGAAGTTAGCTAGCATTATGCAAGCACAATTTTTCTGCTTCTTCGCCGGCAATAGCCAGGGCTGGACGCATTATGTATCCAGGTTGTCCGACTGTTCATCCGTCCGGGCAGTATTTGTAAACTCAACATCTAAAGAACGCTTTGAGGTATTTTCTTCAAACTTTGCACAAATGCCCACCTTGGCTTAATGATGAACTGCTTAGACTTTGGAGGTCATAGGTTAAAGGTCAAGGTCACTGCGGCCTCATGTGTGCCATTCTTTTGAACACAATACCTCAAGAATGCTTTAAGGGATCTTCGTTCATCTTTGCACAAATCTTCAACTTGAACCAAGCATGAAATGTTTACATTTTGGAGGTCAAAGGTCAAGGTCATTGCAGCCTTAATACACGGAGGCATATAACCGTCAGGTGGTAGTTTTGGTTCAAAATAATTAGACGAACATTACTGATAAGTAGAAAGGTGCTGACTTCCGGTATGGCAGTGCACTAGGTGGACGCGCACTTCCCTCCTTAGTAAATATTTGCCAAGAAAACCAGACTAAAATAATCCTTAGACATT
>JBCNYH010000005.1:19621721-19643457 GCA_039654325.1 Tandanus tandanus
AAAAAAAAAAAAAAACAACAACTCCCACCTACAAAGTGGTTTGGGAGCTATAGGAATGAGTTCTGTCCACCTGTCCTTAACACTTTACTTTCCGGACATTTACTTACCACGTGCTGAAGCTGGGGCTTTCAAACGTGGTATCCTGGCTCACTACTAGGAATGCTAGGATGAGTTGTGTGTAAGTGACCTTGACCTACTTTTCAAAGTCACAGAGGCAAAACTGTATATTGGGTTTCCAGACATTTACTTGCTGTGGCTGGGGCTTACAAACTTGCTATGCATGTTCTAAATTAGCATATAACGAAATGGTCCTTTCGGCAGGAGTGTCTGGAACCCTGTGGTTTATTTTCTGTTTCAGAAACCAAGATTTTGCTAGTGTTTATGCTTTTTAGTCCATTTTAATGCAACAGAAATTTTGCTCCTGGTGTAATCATCATAACCCACAAATGATCTTTATGTTCCTGTAGGCTGGAAGGATATGTTGTACAATAATAAATAATTTATAACAAATTGATGGCACTTAAAAATTTCCATTTTTCTTTTAGTTGTTCCTGTCATCATTTGGACAGCAGAAGTACAATGTACAATGGAGGGAATGCACATGTCACTGTAGGCGGAAGTAACAGTGCAAATGCTGTAACAGCATGTGAAAACCAAGCAATAAAAAATTTGAAATGAGCTTGCTGTTTTGGGATTTACTGAGCCAATTAAAAAAAACTATAAATTCAAAGAAAATAGACAGAAATGGAGATGGATGCTTTGTGTTTAGGCCTTCACAATGTTTCATAAATGTTTATTAAGAAAATGTCTATTTATTTTTAACTTGTCAATAAGAAGAATGTATTTTTTAATACACTTCTACCTTTACCAGTAAATCTACATTCCTACCCTCACCTATGGTCACGAGCTTTGGGTACTGACCGAACAAGGTCATGGATACAAGCAGCTGAAACGAGCTTCCTTTACATGGTGGCGAGACTCTCCCTCAGAGATGGGGTGAGAAGCTCGGCTCGGTCATCCGGGAGGAGCTCGGTGTAGAACTGCTGCTCATTCGTGTTGAGAGGTGTCTCGGGCATCTGATTAGAACTCCTCCCTGGTGTGGTGTTTCGGGCAACCGGGAAGAGACCCCGGGGTCGACCCAGAACACGCTGGAGGGACTGTGTCTCTCGGCTGGTCTGGGAATACCTCGGTGCGCGCAACCCCCCCCAGAAGAACTGGAGGAAGTGGCTGGGGAGAGGGATGAATGGACCTCACTGCTTAGGCTGCTGCCCCCGCGACCCGACCCCGGATCAAGATGATGACGACGACAATTTTGTGAATTGACTCAACCTTTGTATTAAGTTGATGTTGTTACATCAATGTCCTTGATGCCTGAACATGCCTGGTTCTAACCCTAACCATAAATAATAAGCTAATTGCCACTAAATTCATCATAACTCTTTCTGTGTCTGTGTGCGTGTTCTCCTCCGGTTCCATTGCTCAGTCACTGCTAACAGCAGCGCTAGAAATTAAAAAGCAGAAAAGGGTCATTTTAACTTTCAGACTGAAACCCTGTTATCTATATGTATTCAGCTCATGACTTTTATTTACAGACTGATTCGAGACTTGAATTTTTTGATTTGAAATGCCCCCTGCTGCTCATGAGACAAAATGCAACTGAACAGTAAAAATTTGTTTTACCCCCAGTTGATTTTGCAAGGATGCACAGAGGGAAGTGTGTGAGAGAGTTTGTTTGAGAGATGTTACTGGACATCTTTAGGGTGACTGCTGAGGTGCAGGTACAGTGCACACCAAGTCGTGATCAGGACAGGCAGATTCTTAGAGGTTACAGGGGCATTTGACTGGTACAGTGTGTTCTCAGAGAAGAACGTGAGTAGCGGCATGTTCTAGCGCCGTAAACGCTGCAGAGTGCTGCTGGTGGGGGTGTAAGGCATGCTGCTGGAGATTGCTGTGTCATTGGTGTACTCTGCAGGCTCACTGGCGCCCTCTTTCACTTCCGCTCTCTCTCTCCTTGCTTTCCCCTTGTTTCTCTAGCTCTCTCGACCGTCGTGACTGTGTACCGATGTGTTGCTCCTTCTTCTTTTTCATCCATCATGCAGCACAAAGGAGAATGCAACTCTCCTCCTCTTAGAGGTGTGTGAGAGAGAGGTTTTGTGGGGGGCTGGTAATTATGAAGGAGGATGATTTGTAGTCATTGGTGAAAGTGAGCATCACACATTTGAGCACAGATGAGGATCACCGTCAGGATAAGGGGTGTGTGTGTGTGCTGGCTGCTTGTTGCTGAGGCAGCAGACTAGTGCAGATGAAATCTTGGTGAAGGGTGAACAGGGGAGGGAGGAGCAAGAGATGCACGTGAGTAAAGAGGATGCGACTGTCAGGGGGCGGAGCTTAGCATCAGGCAATACCCTGTTTCTTTCACTTGCTGCCTCTCCGTCGCTCTCCATCTTCAGTCCACCTGCCGCTGCTTCTCTCCTCTCCTCTCGTGCGCTTGTTCCGCTCTCATCCTTCGCCGCAGACTGTATGGTGATATTTCTGAGCAACATAGTCAACAGGATTAAGACACGTTTGGTGTGTGTGTGTGTGTGTGTGTGTGTGTACGTCCACACATTTTCATTCCTCTTTCATGGCTCCTTTCCTGCTCTCCTGACCCAGCAGTGTGCGTGTGGAGAAAGTGAAAGGCACCTGGGGTGTGTCTGCAGCGCGTGTGTATGAAAGAGCTAGGAGAAAGGCACCAGAGCAGCCGGAGAAGAAAGGATGGTTTTGCAGATATCGCTGCTCCTGCGAGTTTATGTCTCCGGGGCGACCGAGCCCTGCCCCCTCTCGCCATGAGCCGGGTCAACCGCGTCTCCTGCTCCATGCTCAACTGCTTTGTAAGTGCTGTGTGTGAGAGAGAGAGAGAGAGCGAGAGAGAAGCGAATTGAATGTAAGTGAATGTTTAGAGGCGTGTTTGAGTTACCTATAAACAGTAATAAAGATGGCAAGCCACGTGAGCTCACTGTACCGACTGGAGTGTCAGAGCATCTTGTGCTCACACATGCAGGAATGCTGTTGAGATGGTTTCGATTGTGTTGCGAGTGTGTGTATATGGGGGGGCACCCTCTGTACTTTAGTCTACAAAGAATAAGTCACTTCAGAAAGAAGAACTTTTTAATGTATCGTTCTCGCCACCCCCCGCCCCGATTCCCTCTCTCTGTCTCTCTTCATAGGTCTATTTCCATTTTTCTCCATCTTGTCATTTAATTCATTCAGTTCATTTAATTTCAATGAGCTTTATGAACATGACTCTGAACGCTTACCTCATTTGTTGTCTTCTTTCTGGTTTTGTTCTCTCTCTCCTGTCCTTGGTCTGTTTTTTTCTTTTGCCTTTTCTCTATTTTCTCTTTCTCTGTTTCTATGTATTTTTCTGTCTATTTTTTCTTTCTTTTTGTTCTGTTCATTCATTGTTTTATTCTTTTCCTTTCATTCATTCTTTCTTTCATAGATGGATTAATTTCATAGCAGCTACAGACCGTGAGATTTCTGCAGTCATTTAAGTTATACAATATACAAGCCATACTGTGTGATGTGGAGCTATTAAACTTAAGTTTGAGATCAAGTATGTCGTACGTAGATAAAACGCAAATCTATGAACAAGATTTGTGTGAAGAGGTGTATTTATTTAAGTTCCCAGTTTTAAATTGCATAATTAAACAGGTTGATGGACGCACAGCTCATCTCTCTCTCTCTCTCTCTCTCTCTCTCTCTCTCTCTCTCTCTCTCATATCCTTTCTTTCTGTCTACCAAGATCACCTTCAGACTTTTACTCCCTTCAAATAGTTCTCAGCTCCTCTGTCATATCTGCACATCACACAGTCCCTCTGTTCTTGTGAGTAAAGTTACACTACTCCTCATAATTGCGTGCTCTTGTTTGGTGTATTTAATGAGCTGGAGCTTCTACCTGGAGGAAAAAACATCCCTCCGATCTAAGCAGTGGCTCAATTCAGTGTCTACATCTGACCTCATAATGTCTCGACATCACTCTGTGGCCTGTACTCTGATTGGCTGATCGTGTCTTAGTGGGGTTAGGAGAACAAAAGCCACTCAGTTAGCAGTATGGATGAAAGAGGTTAAACACTGACTGATTGACTCTGTGGAATGACTTATGGAAGATTGTAGCTCTGTCAGGAGATGTGAGTGGATTTAAAACTGATGCCACCTGAATGAACTGAGCGATACTTTGAAATGTTGGCATGTTGGTACAGAGATTACTATGAAATATTGAATGAGGAGTCACACGGATGAATTTTGGAAACGTGACTGGAATTCGAGACCTTTTTGTTAGAAATCTGTGTAGTGTTGTGGAGTAAAGTGTGTTTTTATTGCTGTCGAAGGAGACGCGAGGCAGTTTCTTTTCCTCTCGGTGGAGACGGCTGTGAGTCGGGTCTGTGTATGCAGTCGTTTTAATCCACTTTCTGCCTTTGGATGGTTTCTGATGGATTTCTGAAATGCATTTGAGCACGATCCAGAAAGGCGCGGCAATCAAATTTCACAAACAGGAAAAAACAGTATAACCTTGAAGTACAAAAAAAAAAAAGCAATCCTTGAAATGTTCTCTCTCTCTCTCTCGTTCACACTTTTCAAAAAATTTTCTGTTTATTAAATGTGTAATAAACTGGAATGTGTTAGATTTGAGATGCTGTAAGATGCATAGCGAAGATATAAGAGCTGCAACAGAGATAATTTATCTCCGAAATGTTAGTAAGTACACCACTATATCAACCGAAACATGTTTCAATTGACTGTGTTAAGTAGTTTTAAAAAAATCTATTTCAATAAATAAAATAAACACACACACACACACACACACACACACACACACACACCCCCATTTATTTATCACTCACTCATTTGCCGATCAGCTTAATCCTGTTAGGGTTGCAGGGAGTCTGGTGCCTATCTCAGCCAACACTTTATGAAGCCAGACTATCGCAATTCCAACATCTATTCACTTTCACCTAGGTTCAATTTTTGAGCAGGCAATTAGCCTAATATGCATGTATTTGGACTGTGGGAGGAAACCGGAGTACAAGGAGGAAACCCGGGCAAGCACAGTAAGAACATGCAAACTCCATACAGAAACACCCAAGCCTGGGACTGGAACCCAGGATATTCTTGCGGTGAGGTGGACATGCTAACCACTACGCACGCCACCATGCTACCCTGTTAATTTATTACATTTCTTTATTTATTGTGTTTTTATTAATATATATTCTTTTTTTCTCTAGCTTTCTTTCTTTGTTCATGTTTAGACTCCCAGATCTTTTTTTTTTTATCTTTGCTTTTATTTCTGCACTATTTCTTTACTTTGTATTAAACCTCAAACATCTAATGGACTATAACTAATGAGCTACTGATGCACAGAGTATGCATGTGTGTGTATATAGTAATAAAAGTGTGTGTGTGTGTGTGGGGGGGGGTTTGTGTTGTGAGCCTGAGGGATTTGGCCTGTCTGTATCTCCGGGTTGGGGAGTTGGAGACCTGTTGCTGTTTTTAGACTATAAGTAATGAGTGCTGGATTCAGAGAGAGTGCTAAATGCTCCTGATTGAACAGCAAAAGCTTTTTTCCATTTCTGATGCTCTTAGACTGTTCAGCTAAACCAATCAGACCAGCAACACGAACCGTGTGTATGCGTGTGGCTTCCTTATTAAGTATCTGCTTTCTTCCACATTCATGATTATGAGCTAGTTGTGCCTGTGTGTGCGAATGTACGCGTGTGTATGTGTGTTATAACTCCTATGGTGGCTCATATGAGCTGGCACAGTGTCCAGTGCTGCCCGGTGAGTGAGAAGTGTTAAACTGAGCCAGCAGATGGGACCCTGATTCTGACCTGTAATATAGCATATTATATGCTTCTGGACAGTATTCCTGTGTTTATATGGGCAATTCTATACAAAAGGCATTTCCTTCAGCTGTTTTCCCTTCACAAAGTAGATCTGGTAATTTTATTGTTCATAAGCCGTAATTTATTGTACCAAATCAAAATGACTGGATTATGTTTTAATCCTAAATGTCTGTCGTTTTCCTAAAGAGCTCCATCTGTTCTCCTTAGCCTATTTTACACAGAGATCATGCATCATTGCTGTAAAGAAGACTATGCCAGCTTTGGCTGTGGTCACTGAATAAACAGCGCCAGCATAAAAAAAGAGCACTAAGAGAGTGCAAACATCTTCCGAAAACTGTTACATTTTTAAATATTAATATGGATCAGATTCGGATGAAACTTGGTCTGACTTTGAAGCATCTGATACTGAATGATGTATAGCTAGTTTCTTATGAAGGAGGTATAATATATCAAAATTTGCAATTTTTGGGGCAGCCGTGGCCTAATGGTTAGAGAAGCGGGTTTGAGCCCTAAAGGCCACTGGTTCGATTCCCAAACCAGCAGGAAAATGTGTGGCGGTGGGGGAATGAGCTGCACCTTCCCTTCCTCCAACTTTCTGCCGGAAGGGGTGTGTGTGTGTGTGTGTGTGTGTGTGTGTGTGTGTGTGTGTGTAAATAAAATAAATAATAATAAACACATATACATACGTACGTGAGTGTGTATATTATATACACAGTCATTGAAAAAAGTCTTGTAGGATTAATGTAAGGCATTACTGGTTACAGGTTAATAGGTTGGTGAGATATGGGCTTTTATACATGAATGTCCACGTGCGACAAGTATACAGATTGTTTTGTGAAAGCAACAGGAAATTGTACATTTATTTATACTTTTTATGACTAATAAAAATCGAGCATATCCATACTAGGCTGGGAAAAAAAGTCGTGTCGCAATCATGTAACATCAAATTCTGGATCAAAGTAATTATAAAAATATCATCAAATCAAATATAATTAGTAAAATTAGTAAAAACTAATGAAAAGTGCCTAATTAACTAAATATACATAAAATACAGGTATTAAAGCAGCTTTCAGGCAATTTATAAAACCTATAAAATCTTTTTGTGAAACCTTCAAGATGTCCAAAATGCAAATGAAAATAATTTTGTAATCAGTAGTAAGAAATTTCAGACACCCTTGGTACACATAGGTAAGCTCGGTCATGCAAGGAAAACTGTCCACAAAACAACTGGCTGCCCAAAAGTTGTAGTTTGCCTCTTGATGACTCCCTCAAAAGCTCCATTAGGACTCATAGCTAGCAATGTCTGCTTCAGTATCAACTGTACATCATATTTCTTGCAATGGTCACCATACACCACTCAGGTCCTGTACAAGACACAGCTAGAACACCATGACGTGGAAACTGTTATTAGCAGAAACATGGAGGGAAAAAAAATTATCTTCTTGAAAATTTGAACATCTTGAAGTTGTTCCGCTGTCCCGTAATCCTGGACGCACTTCCCACACACGTGGTGATCCCAGCTCTGTTACTATCAGTCGCTCTGAATAAAAAGGATGAAAGATTAAGTCCTTTTATTGAGAAGGTAAGGCAGAATAAGGGTGTCATATTCCCCGTCTCAAGCAGGTTTGGTAAAAGGGGGCTTGATGCAGTGAGGTTCTGTGTATTTAAATACGGTGTGCGATTCCCATCCCCGGAGTTACAAGAGTGATGTGACTATTTTGAGCAGAGGTATCAATTAATGTGGAGCTGCAGAGGCATCAAGATTGTGAAGGTGTTGCAGGTCAGCAAATGGGGCATATTAAAAAACAAACAAAAAGAAAACCAGACAAAATAAGAAACACGACAATTCAGTGGAGTCCTTTACTAAGGCTCCATACACATGTTCACCCAAAGGGGAGACATCAGATCACACATCTGCCTGGTTTTGTAAGAGAACCTGGAGAAAATCTATGTAGATACCAAGCGCAACAGGCTCTGGGATCAAACTCTGGGAATGTGAAGTGGCGACACTACACACTGCAGCACTGCGCAGCCCGAGACCTACGTGTTGCACATATTTTCTGATAATGCTATTTCCTGTGTGAAGTTTAGAATGTCGTGCAGGACGTGTAGTTAAAAGCGAGTTCCTGGGGAATTTTGTAAGGGTTTTTCCACTGTCTGCTACACCATATGTCAAGTATTACAGTTACAGGTTTTTGGTATTTTCTGGAGGAGGGTTTACATTGACCCAGACCTCCTGATTTACACTCTTGTGCTACTTTTTATTTATTTATTTTTTTCTATATTCTGTATTAATCCTACAAAGGAAATTAGGCCCTGCATTTAACCCACCCAAAGTGTACACACTCCCGGAGCTGTGGGCAGCCACGTTGCAGCACCCAGAGACCAGTTGGGGGTTTGGTACCTTACTCAAAGGCACTTCAGCTGTGAAGGAAGGGGAAGGTGCAGCTCACTCCCTCGTCACCACAAATTTTTCTTGCCGGTTTGGGAATTAAATCCATAACCTTTCGGTCCTAAACCCGCTTCTCTAACCATTCGGCGACGATTGCCCCTAGTTGCGTCTTGTGTGCTGCTCACAGGGCATGGCCACCCACTTGGAGACCACATTGTGCCCTCTTCCTCATACATGACCTCATAGACACCCACAATTGGCTAGTGCTTGACAAGCTAGACAGTGAGTAACACTATCCCTCCCACTCACAGAGTGCGTCCAGTTTTGCTTTATTCGCTCCTGCCCACAGAAGTCCATGACATCATTGAGCATCGTTCGTCATCACTACCTAGGAGCCCCATAAAGTGCTTTCTGTCTGAGTGGGAGGCTGTCTTAGACTCCTGTCAATCACAGCAGTAATGCCCATTACTGGGAATATGTGAGCTCCTAAATGTGGGAGGGGGCGGATGCTTTAATATCAGAACCACAGCACAAACCTGTGAAGGCCGGGTCTTCAGAAATACTTCATAACGTCACGGTGGTAATTGATGAAGAAATGATACTGACTTGAACACTTGGAGTGAAAAATGTTCAGTTCAAGAGTGGTTCAGTTGATTAGAACACAATAAATCAGGGCGTGCCAGCAGGAACACGCCGTCTTTCAGAGGGCTAGCGATCTGGTGCGTTCATTTCTTCGCAAGCTCAGATGGGATGTCGGTGCACTCTCATTTACTCACTCCATGTCCTCCTGTTCTTAAAAAAAAAATCCGCTCTGTGAAATATTAATTAGCTTTTAAAATAAATAAATAGTAAACTCCAGGTTTCTAGTCTGGTTGAGCCCCCTTTCTTTCACACTCACACCTCACTCTCTTCACACTGCTCTGATTTAAGAGGGTTTTTCCCTGGAAAGGGTAGAAACAATGGAAAGCTTACATGCTTTCTGTTTGCTTATGTTACTGTCTCCTCTAGATATCTGACGGGTATTCTAGTCTGTGTGTCGTGTAGGAAATATAGTGTTAATCATCTGTGATCATTTGGTGAAGAATTATAGTTGATTAATTAAAATCAGCTTTTGTGACACCCCCCCCAAAATTTTTCTCCCTAATTTAGTCGTATCCAATTCCCACCCTACCACCCGCCTTTTTTCGAACTGCTGCGCATGCGTATTTGGGGGCGGCCTAACACACTCGGAGAGAAAGCGCTATCTGCCCCCTCGTACGAATGATTCACAGACGCCCATGATTGGCTGGTGATTGCTGTGAGTGACTTGGAAGTGAGCATATGCCATCCCTCCCTCCCGTGAGAGCTCGGCCAATTAGCTCCCATGGACTCCCGGTCACGGATGACTGTGGCATCAATCCGGATTCGAACTTGCGGTGATCCTGTTTCTAAATCTGTGCAATGTGAAATACAGAGCCTCTGGACCATGATTCAGCAAGATAATGTAGTCTATGTACAATAATCATTTGTGTGTGTGAGATAGAGAGTCAGTGATGCCCTAATCCATAAAAGGTAATCTAATCCAGATCAAATCCCCTGATCAGATTAGACTCGTCAGGCAGCTCCACGTGGCAGTGTGATGTTTATAGAGAAGGAAGCGACGGCAGACTGGAGGATGTGTGAGGAGACCGAGATGAGTGTGAATTCCAGTTCCGAAAGTAAAGGGGTCCTGGAAAACATAGGCCATTGCCATGGAAACAGGGCTGCAATCATTCTGTCTCTCTCTCTCTCTCTCTCTCTCTATCTCTCTCTCTGTGTGAGAGTGTGCATGTCTGATGCTCTGACTCTTCATTCCATATTTATTAATCCTTTATCACTTCGGTCATTCATTTTCTCTATTTTTAAAAATCCCCCCTCTCTCTCTGGCGTGCACTCGATCTCTGTCTCCTTCTCTATCGCTACCTCTCTCCGCTTTGCTCAGTCTCTCTGTATTACTCGCTTTCTCCTGTCACTCACTTTCTAAGCTTTATCTCTTTCTGAGTCACTTTTTCTCTTCCTGTCTGTCTTTATTTTGCTCTGTCTTTCTCTATCTCTCTCTCTCTCTCCCCTCACTTTCTCTCTTTCCTTTTTTCTTTTTCTCCAGTTTATCTGTTTCTTTTCTTTTTTTCTTTCTCTCGGTCTCTTGCTTTCTCTCTCTCTCTTGATTTTGCTGTCTTTCTTTCTGTTTTATTTTCTTACATTCTGTCACTCTTTTCTGCCTTTTTTTGCTCTTTTCAGTCTCTTTCTCTCTCTCCCTCTCTTTCTTTTTCCTTAATTTCTGTTTCTTTTTTTTTTGACTCTCTTTCTCCCCTTTTGTCTCTCACTTTCTTTTTTGTTTTTCTTTCTCTATCTTCCTCTCACACCCTATCTTTCTCAACAGTTTCTGTTTCTTTTGTTTTTCTCCATCTCTCTCAGTCCCCCATCTTAGTCTCTCTCTCCCTCTCTCTTTTGTTTTTCTGTCTCTCTCTCATTTTGTCACTCTTTTTCTCTCTCCCTCTCTTTCATTCTCCCCACTTTCTCTGTTCCTTCTCTCTCTCTCTCTCTTGCTGTCATTCTTTTGTTCACTCCTTCCTTCACTTTGTTTCTCTCTTTCCCCATTTTTTTTTTCTGTCATTCTCTTTGCATCATTCTTTGTCTCATTCTTTTACGCTGCCTCACTGTTGTTGTAGGATGACTTTAAAAGGAGCTGTTTAAAAGAATTAAACCAGCAGCAGTTTTCTTTGTTAGAAGCTTGGTTTTCTGTATTTGTCCATCCTGCATATAAAATGCGTAAAGAATCTTGCGTGTGTGAGTGACGCTAATGTTCAATATCTGCTCCATAGAGCATCATTGAAGCTTCAGCGTTCGCCATGTTAACCGTGTGGAAAATGTAAGTGGCGGTCCACTGGGCTTAATTGAGTTGCGTTCATTGCAGGATGGAGATGAGCATTTACTGTAGACATACAGCAGAAACGTAAAGTGATGCTTCTCTCTACCATCTGGCAGTAAAGCACACTGATCAGTGACTGCTTCATATCTCTCTATAAGATGAGGCCTACTCAAGGGAACGACTCATTCGCGAACATCACAGGGAGGATAAAGAGGACGAGAGTGACTGTGCAAAATAGCATGTCCTCCATCTTTGTGTCGTGAGAGCAGTGTCTCCTTGGGAGCGGATAGAAAGAATAGGGGAGAGAGAGAGAGAGAGAGAGAGAGAGAGAGACTGAACATCTGAAGTACAGAACTCTTAATTCCTGTTAGTCGATAGGTGCTTATTAATGTCTCACTGTAGTAAAAATGGAAAATGTTTATGCAGCTCTTAGCAGGACTTAAAACAAAAAGACGACAAAAGGAACAAACATGGAGGATGGCAACGATGGCGGCAGTCAGTGGAGGGAGAATGAGGTTTTAGACCTGGCTGGTAAATTATAACTTCTGGTTCATTTTTGGAGGCAAAATCATACCAAGCTATATATGTGCGGAAATAAACTTTATTCATAAGTCTACACAATTTCAATCAAACAGAATCATCAATTAATTTATTCACAACGGAACAAACACTAATATCTTCTGTAATGAAGCATCTTAGTTTTATTTACATGTAGCAAGGAAACTTTCTTGCATGTAGTAAACTTAATGAAATACTTGAATAACCACATTCTATAAATAATTTATTATTTTAAAGCTTTGATCATTTTTTTTTTTTTATCATTCCACTCTACACCTACACTGATAACCTCTACTTTATAACCTCATAGTTTGTCTATGTTTCTGTATTTTATGGAGCCCGTAAGGGGACACAGAAGAAAAAAAATATTGGTTTCTGGTGTGCACGAGAAACGATTGCGTGCGCATGAGAAAGTATACGCCATGTATATCAATGGAAATACGTGACTTACCTGATCTATATTTTAACCTTGGACTCGCCTATAAAGAGGGCAGTGATGTGGTCAGGTGACTGATCAAGGCTGGTGTATCCCCTGCGCCGAAACAGACTACAAGACTCCAAAACCCGCTTTAAGTGTTGTTCGGAGATACGGTGACGCTGGACATGCAAGGCTGCAATGTCATTGTAGGCGAGTCCAAGGTTAAAATGCAGCTCAATTAAGTCACGTATTTCCATTTATATACATAGCTTACACTCGAAACCATTTTTTTCCTTCTTCTTCTGTGTCCCCTTACGGGCTCCGTATTTTCGGACAGCCTCTGACAGGCGGGTCTTTCATTATGCTGGTGGGTCAGCGGGTTTTGTAGTCAATTTGCGGGCCTGTCACGTGGGAGGTATGGTAAACACCGTGCTACGTTAGACTCGTGTTTCTATTGCGCATGCGGGCCACATTGGGGCCTTAAAATGTTCACACTGCAGTCTGTTATAGGTCACATCTCTAAAATGTGAACAGCCACTCGGAAAAAAATCAGATCTGGAAAAAATCGGATTCAGGCCACTTGGCTTGCAGTGTGAACGTAGTCGAAGTTGCAGACTGTCTCAGACCTAGTTGCCGACCATCAGAGATTTTCATCTGTGCATTATTTTATTTGAGTCACTTATGACATCACATACACAGTTATGGTTGGTCTGAGACAGGCGCCAACTCAAAACATCACGGGCAGTCGCCAAAGAATCACCCAAATGAGCTTGAGCCTTTAGTGACATCATAGGTAAGAACTCACTGGATTTCACAGAACAGGATGTTTGCTGTATAAACGAGACGAAACACTTTTGGTTTCTGGTCATTACCGCCTGCGTCCTCGCACAAGCCGTGTTTTCAGACCAAGTTAATTTCTCACTGCAGCCTTTTAAAGTCTGGTCCTTGCCAATAAAATGTTAAAACCCTCCATTGTGAGACTGTCCCCCATAATATCATGACTCGACTCCCAGTTTGGTGTCCTTGGAGTTCAGTAAATAGTTGGATTGGATGCAGGTTTGAGAGCCTTCTGTCAGACTTGGTGAAATATTGCATGTAGCTGATCATGACGGCTGATGTAGCACATTCACTTTGTGTGTATTTTACGTCTACCATATAGTTTCTTTTCATGGGAAGAAAAAAAATTGTTCTTCATCCTAGAACACATTTAAATTTATTTATATTGGAATATTCATGATGTTTTTGGTGGTTCTAAGGGTTGCTGCTGTTTTTTTCCATATTCCTATGAGAACATAGTGGATTTCTAGCATGGTGATGTCATAGAGGGGGGTATTGTTAATGCTTGTAGTCTCAGTAGTGTTCATACTTTTCAAAAGCATCGAGGGAAAGGTCACTTTATTACTCCCTATTTTTCAGTCATGCTGAGTGTCATTGCGAGAAATCCACCAATTAGAGACAAGAAATGGAGACCGCAAACTGCGTTCTTGAACTTTGAATTCAGTGAAGCTATACGATGCCAAGTTGTATAGAGACTCAACACGGCAGTCCAGAAGACGACCAGCACAATTGTCTTGCTGGTAGGGGTGTTCATGTAAAAAGAAATCGGAATCTGCCAATTTTCAGGGTGAGGGGCATGACCGGTAACTCGCGGAAGGTAACTATCATCTTTAACACCTTTCTCTCTAAACTTCACTCCATCCCTGATTCCCCTTCAATCTACCTCCACCTAAGCCGGGCCCTATCACAGACTTGCCATGTGTCTCCAGGATTCCGGCATGGATAATTACGTCAAACTCGTGTGCGCACATCACACTCGGATAGCTTCATAACGTCACAGTAGCGCACGCTTAAAGCCACAGGCCGACCTCGTTAGTGTGGAAGTTTTTCATTGTGAAGATATAACGCTCGCAATTTATTATACATGTAATGCCAAGGAACTAACATGAAAATGTTTGGAACAGCAAACCTAATTACACACTTGAAACAGTCACCCAGCTGAACATGCCCAGTTTGTAGAAGATTACAAGGGAAAACTGCAGAGTTAGCATGTTCCACACATTTCTGCACTACAACAGCTTTTGGAGACCTGAGCAGACAGTGGACAACTGCTAAACGCATACTTGGAGTTGGTTCAGGGCAGGTTCGAGAGACGAGTTACATTGGCTACTGTTGATGTATCATCAGCAGTGTTTTGAGTAATACTGGCAATAGTGCTACTATTACAGATGATGCCACCACTACTATTGTTACTTCTATTAATAATAATAATTAGTAGTAGTAGTATTGGTAATCTTGGCAATATTTCTACTACTATTACTGATGATGATGATGATTACAACACTACTAATTGTTATTCTTATCAATTGACTGCAATAATTTATTTTATTGTACTAAAAGAATAAAATTTAACTTTGTTTGTATATACTGTTAATTATAGCTGTTGAAAAAATTGGAATAAGCCAAAATCTGTATCAGGTCACAATTACAGGGAAATCGAAATTAGAAATTGGTGCATCTCTACTTATGAAGCGGATCTGTTTGAGCATAGTGTAAGGATTAGGAAGTAAGCGAGCAGACTAAAAGATTAAAGTGCTGCCAAGTTGCTCTCTTAGTACTGACGCCAGTATCGGGAGATAAACAAATGGCATTGTGGGTCATGTAAGAACATGTTGTGTAGGCCCGGCGCGGTCAATTAATCGCCCTATTGTATGTTTAATGCAAATAATCAACTTTATTTTCCTGTACAAGGCACCACATCACTTATTTTTATGTTTTGTTTATGTGCAGTATGTCTTTAAACGTTAAGATGTAGCTGTAGAATTTGAGGTACAGGAAAGGTACTGTTTTTTCCCCCCAAATTAATGAATTTCAAACTTTAGTGTTTATATATTTTTTACATTCCTTTTCCTCTTTTTCATTAGTTTATGTCTGGGGTGGTATAAGAGTGTCTGGATGAGATTTAAACTTTTAATACTTGTGCTCTCTCTCTCTCCCCCTCCTCGGGTGTAATTTGGACTTGTCTTGTTTGAAGTAAAAAATCTCCTCTCGTTTTACTCTCACAGCTCCTTTCAGAGCTCACGCATAATCACACACTCATGCAGAGTGGTTATAAACGAGACTTGAGTAATACGACACTAGTGCTTTCCGGAAACACAGCATGACTCGCTATATCGTCATCAGTACACTGAGAACCTGTACAGGATTAAAGGTGGCTGGAAAGAAGCAGGAGACAGATTGTGATGGAAAGCATATCGGATGGAGAAACATGCAGAGTATCGATGGTGGATGTCTAACAGGCTGCTGTTAATTCTTGGCTTTTGAACTTTTTCCGGCACTCTGGAAATTTATTGCTTCTATCTGGGACAAGAGTCTTTCAGAATACCAGATGAGAGCTGCAGGTGTTTTTGCATCCATCTCGGTCCTTTATTCAGTTTGGATGATCATGGTTCAGTTGCCTCCCTTTCTCCAGCGTCACTACTTGTTTTGTATGCTGTTGTGTAATTTGGTGCTCATGCCAGATAAGCCCTTTAAAAAATGTAAGATTTCACCATTTATCTCTTACCATTGAGCATGCTCTGTGTTTCAGATCAATGTGATTGACGTAAGCACACTTGTATCTACGAACCCTCCATGTCAAACTAATGGGCCACGTTCCATGTAGTCCAATGTCAAATAGAAGTCAATTTAGCAGACCAATACCACATCAATACATTTTTAGGACTCAAAAAGTACTTTTCAGATCAATTAAAAACATTTTATTGAACATGTATCACTTCCAAAACAGATGAATAGAGTGCAGCTACAAAACAGCATGCAAAATGTGGAAACGTTTAAAGGAGGGAATACTCATGTATGGCAGTACCAGAATTTGGAAGCTATTTGATTAAATACTATTAAAATTTTATTAGTAGCTGAGTTGATCGCCCTGTGTTGCCAACTAGTAGAATAACTCACAGGTCACTTTACATTGATTTGGTGATCTTTCCGAGTCTTCGAACATAAGCATGCTCTGTGTAACTTGAATACGAAGTTTAATTTCTAATTATTTAATTAGATCCCGGCGTTAGACCTATTGGAAAGTTCCTGATTATGTAAATGTAAGGACTATTGTAATATTCCTTAACTTTATTACAATTTCTGTAAGCTCTCAAATGTCTAATAATAATAATAATAATAACCTGAACAATATATAGCTCATGCGAAAAGAAATAACTTACTAGGACTGAGCGCACACTCCTGGACTGCGGACAGACAAACACACACAGTAGCTCACACGAAAGGTAATCACAGGTCTATCGTTTACGGATCTTCATGTTAATTTGACGTGGACATAAGAAGTTATGACATTCTGTAATTAACTTCTAGCCAAGAATTTATTAAGATCAACCTCAAGACAGGCTTTTGTAAGAACTATGGTGGGTTTTTTTGTTTTGTTTTTTTTTAAATACATTTTTCCATACAGTCTTGAAAAAATCCATTTGCTAATCGAATGCTTGAGCTCCTGCCAAGTGCAAAAAGAAAGATTTGGAATTCCATTCATCAGCTTAATGGATCCTTTGGAAAGCAGGTGGCTGTTTATCAGTGAGAAAAATGGAAGGGTTAGAGAGAGCACACATTATGCTAGCAATGCGAGAAATGGAGAAAATGTAAAGCCTTTTGGCAGACATCAGCAGGGACGGAACCATCATTGTCCCTCAGGTCTAATCGAGCCAGTTTGGCATTTATGAGAATGAACGTCCCTCAGAGGTATTAGCCCAATCTCAGTGAGTTGCTCCTGGGTGATTTAGCATAACCAGTAATTTTTATTCGGGTCTGTTCTGTAAGCAGTTGTGTCGAGCCTGCTTGGCAAGCCTAATTGGTCCTTCACTCTGTATTCGATTTTCTTTTCTTCTCCATTTAACACAGTGTCTCCCCTCGCTTTGTCTTTTTGAAGATGTCTTTCGAGCACCAGACTAATGAGGATTCATAGTGTTGAATTAACACTCCAATGGGTTTGTGTGTAGCAGCTAATCACATTAGCTGCACATGCTAGCTTGGAGTGCTTGTGCTTATTAATTCTGCTCCATGGCATCAGTGGAGTTGTCGTGTAGTTTTGGGGAATCAGAACTGAAGCCTGTCTTGAGCAGGCAGTCATTTCTTGGCTGCTTCTCATCTTGTTCTTGTTCTTATGTGAATATGCTTGTATAGCATCCCTTTGTCTCTTGGTTACAATGTCCCATCTGTGTGTCACATGACCTACCTGCTCTGTGACATCACCACCTACTGATTGTGCTTTACCCATTGCTTCTAATTACTGTAAAATGCTTTATTGAAAACTGGTAACTTTTCTGGTTGTCTTCTCATCCTGGTCATTCCTTTTCCTTCTTTGACCCATTTGTCACTTTCATTCTTCTTTCATATCATACTGACAAGTGCTGGAGTCCAACCTCTGTCCCAGTCTCAAATCACAGGCAGACTGAAACAGGTTTTGCTTAAGAATATCCCTGTATTTACCACCTTTCCCTCGACTCGGATCAGTTTCCCAGTCCCTGCTGCTGAAAAACATCCACACAGCATGATGCTGCCACCACCATGTTTCACTGTGGGTATGGTGTTCTTGGGGTGATGGGAGGTGTTGGGACATAGCGTTTTCATTGGTGGCCGAAAAGTTCACTTTTAGTCTCATCTGACCAGAGCACCTTCCTCCATACATTTGGAAAGTCGCTTACATGCCTTTTGGCAAACTCAAAATATGCCTTTTTATTTTTAAAACTAAGAAATGGCTTTTTTTCTGGCCACTCTTTTATAAAGCCCAGCTCTATGGAGCGTACGACTTATTGTGGTCCCAGGCAGAGATACACCAGTCTCTGCTGTAGAACTCTGCAGCTCCTTCAGGGTTACCTTTGGTCTCTGTGCTGCCTCTCTGATTAATGCCCTCCTTGCTCGGTCTGTGAGTTTTGGTGCTTATGCTGTTATAGCTTTTTAGGCTATAACTTTTTTAGACTTTTTTTTCTTAATTTTATTTCACATAGATTTTTATTAAATCAAATCACATTGTAACACAGATCTACTGAGAAAAATCACTCAAAGTGCTACGTGTGTGTCTATGAATTGTAATCATTATGCTTCAGTACTCATATTGTTGTGCTGAAAGGTCAGTCCTGATGTTGACTTATATTCTGAATGCTGCATGTTCTGTGACCCTCACAAGTTATGTCTGTCTGACTCTGCCATGAGCTCAGCAGGTAACGTCTGGCACGTCTGTCTGCACAGAGGATTGGGTGTTGCCATGCTGTCTCCAGCCTGTCGGTACACTGGCACTGATGGATGGTGGGAGCTCAGTACCTGCCTTGGAGACTGTGCTAATGTTGGATGAGATTTGTATGGGGAATAAATAAATGACAGTTCTGCAAGTGGGTTAATGTGTAGCTGGACATCAATGTTATTTCTGGTAATGTGATGTTGCTCATAGCCAGTCAAAGCAGGCCTAGTGGCAGAGGTGTTTCTTACTGATTAAGTATACAAATTGCTTACTGATGAATTGATTAATGCAATTTTTAATGTGATGTTTAATGTGGATAGTAAAGCGAGCGTTCTAATCATCATTACATAACAGTGTCTATGTGTTTCTGTGTAGTGGTCTAGTACAACTGGTCACAACACCCAAAAATCCACACATTCATTGCAGTAATATATTTATTTAAAATTTTTATTATTATTATTTTATTTATTTATTTTTTTACATCCCTGGCCTCCCAGGTTAACTCAGGCCACTGTTTTGATAAGGCGACGACTCACTCGTGTTGGGTAATGCAGGAAATGTTGAGTCATTGTTTGTCCTCATTTATAGTGGCAGACAGGCCTCTAGGTCGTTCTGTGATATTACCTGCAAAAGCAGGGAACTTATGAGAAGCAGTTTCATTTTCTTTAATCATAAGAGAATTATCTCAATATTGATGCTTCATGACCTCCTTTTGCTTTGTAGCTAGAACGTAATAAAATGACAAGACTGACTGTCTTTTGAGGTCTTTGGAAGGTCAATCTCTCCTACTACTCACTCATCTCCCTTCAGTTTGTCCTCTGTCCTGCCATCTGGATTGCTGTCTCTGTCTGCCTTGCTGTCTCCCGGTCATGCTCACATCTGTTGTTAAGCCAAGGTTGATAAAGAAGCATGTGGATTATGCTAGTTCTTTATGCATCTTTAGGAGGGTTTTTATGTTGCTCGATGGTTCATTCCCTGCCAGATGTAGAGGAAATTGGATCACAGGATGTTTTTTGGGTAATCCTCTTGATTTCTTTCACCTTTGCTTGCAGTAATAAAGTCAAAGCAGTTGAGGCAGGCAGTTTCAAAATCTACAAGCCAGGCTTCGGACATTTGGGAATATTTGTACAAACTTCTGTTTACTGCAGTGCAAGATTATGTACAGGAGTTTAGACTACATCCCGAGCACTTAAGGCTCCTCCCTTTTCACCTACCCAGATACTGCCAACTTATGGCTATGAAGTCCAGTGTCAGCCACTAAAGGGATGTCAATATTTTCAAGCAGATTTGATTTGTTGATCAGTTGTGGCTTAGTGGTTAAGGCGATGGGTTACTGATCCGAAGGTCAGCGGTTCAATCCCCACTATCACCACTGTTGAGCCCTTGAGCAAAGCCCTTAACCTTCAATTGCTCACTTGTATAAAAATGATAATTGTAAGTTGCTCTGGATAAGAACGTCTGCCAAATGCTGTAAATGTTAACAGTGAAGTCTCATTGCCAGAATATAGTGATGAGCAACAGCTGGAGAGAGAGAGTTGGATTTATTTATCTAATTTAATTGCGGTCACGTGCGGAGCCATGAATCCATTAATTTGTGTAGGTGGAAGAGGGCACCATGTAAACATGAGGATAATAATCTGCTATAGGAAATTATTTGCTATAGGCAAAAGTAATATTCATTACGGATTATTGTCTTTGCACAATAGAACCTTGCTGCCTGCTTCAGACAACTAGTAAATGATTGGTCATGTCGTGTGATTTTAGCTGTTTAAATCTTCTTAAGGCCATTCTTTTTTAATTCCTTGTTTCACGGTTATGCCAATGTTAATATTTGCGTTTTCTAAAAAAAAAAAAAAAAATGGTGAAAAATTTTTTTAAATTCCCCCTGGCCTTAACATGCTGAGTGCACAGTTGATTTTAACTTTTTTTGCATCCAACCAGGCCTTTCGTCGCCCTCTCACTGCAGCTAACTATATCATGTACCTCTATATTGTAACTATATCATGTACATCTGCGTATACGTACTTGTCTGTCAGTAGTATTGCTTTTTCGAATTCAGCAATCCACACCGTGTATGCACATACAGTCGTCTGGCGCCCGAGACTTTCGGAAGTGATACTATAAACGTGTGACAGAACTGGTCAATACAGGGTTTTTATTAATGTTTTCACGTTTGAAAGTAGAGACTTTAGATTTTATTCTACATGCAAACATTCTCCATCCTGAGCTGATGGGAGCAGCATCAAAAGCTACTTGGGGGTCCAGTCACTTTTAATCCCACTCTCAGAGGCAAGGTGAAAGAGGAGGTGTATAAAAGTATTTTTAGGGCAACCTCCTTTTTGAATGTTATGGAAAACGTTGTGACAGTACGTGTCACTGGTCTGTTTAAAGCAGGAGTTTCAACAGAATATACGTAGTATGAAAAGTACAACATGTAAGCTATCAGCTCAGGACCGACTACTGTATTAACATTATTAAATGTTTAAATCAAAGCACTAGTTCAGGCTTCTTTAACAATACAAGAAAGGGCAAAATAAAAAATATTCTGTTGTGTTGTTAGAGTAAAAATAAAATACCTGTTCTAAAAATGATATTTTTTTTTGTCTTGGGTTTACATAATAGAAATCCACCAAACAAGGAATTTAAAAAAGAATGGCCTAACTGTTTACCAAAGTGCTTTGCACTTTACAGAATGTTTTCTGGTCTGTTTGTACCAGCTCGTGTGTAGCTGTATTTCTGTTCCCACTGCTTCTGCTTATGAGCATCGAAGTTCCTGCTGGTGTTCCATCTGACCTGTAACCTTTTAGGCTGGCGTGCCGGAATGTGGGATGAACTTTTTATCATATGTGTTTTCTGGGCATGTCTTGCCATCAAGTCCATCAAGTGTGTCTGGCTGCTTCATGAAGTTTCATTTTGGATGGATGAGATATTTCATCACAACTGAATTTAGAGCTCTGGCATGCGTTCTGATTTATACTTAGAACAGATAGATCAACAAGTATTCTGTATCGGGACACTCTTGTGCCTGCATATTAGCAAATTAATACAAACAGGGGTTTAACATCTATAACTGATTATTTATTTGTTTATTTATTTATAAGGAAATCATAAGTTTTGTATGTCTGTACAGTTTTTGTAGTGGCTGTATAAGCATACATTGGATTTCTCGGACAACTGCAGCTTTAGTCAGTAGGCTGTTATGCTGATGGTATTCAGCTGCTCCTGAGTTCAGAGAACACAGGGTTCGGTGCCTGGCCGGTAGAGGCGGGGAATAAATTGATTTGTTATATATCATGTTTCTTTTGTGTGGTGACTCATGCATCATTGCACTGCCTCCAAAATTAAAAAAAAAATAAAA
>JBCNYH010000005.1:19643737-19655670 GCA_039654325.1 Tandanus tandanus
ATATATTTTGTAATTTATATGTTTGAGTGAAGTTCATCTATAGTCCCACTGGTGGCGCACACTAAACTATTGACAGGCAGCACAGCCTCCTGTGTGGTAGAAGCAAATTATTTGCTTGAAATAGCAAACTTTCTTTTACATGGTTCATGGTTTTTAAATTGTAACAAAACAAATGAAGAAAAATTGTAATATCCAATCAGGATGTTTATAGAATCACGATGTTAATTGAATTGCAATACAAATAAGAATTGGCACACAGATATTGTGATAATATAGTATCAGGTGGTACCTAGAGATTTCCTATCCGTACCGGCCTGTTTCACAGAGTGCAATAATGTATTTTAGAGTGCAGTCCTTACCAGTGGCACTCTGAGGGCTTTCACCTCACCCTGTGATTGCTCAAGGTCCTTCTCTGTCAATGTTTAATCTGCTATGTGATAGTTGGCATCTTGTTGCTTGCAGTCACAGATTAAGATTTGGCTTGAAATGCAGTTTTACATTAAACCAGAAAGAAGCTTTCCAGGTTATCTGTATTGGTAAACTCCTAATTGTGAACGTATGTGTGCATATACATGCACGGAACCCACTTCCAGAGTCTTCCCTGGCCACTGTAAATAATTTTCTCATGTTGGCACTTGAGTACAACAGTGATCTATTTCCTAGTAGCTACTAGTGCAAGTGCACAATGTCGATGATCCTGCGCAGGCAATTTCTCATAATTATCTGTAGCCAATCAAGAGTTTAATACTGTACTGGAGTAACAGGGCTGATGTGTTCTGGAAATAATGAGAAGGCTGGTTCAACTAAGAAGGACTTGTTAGCAGCAGTAGGTTTATAGCTGTGTGGGTTAATTAAAAACAATATCCAACAGTGAACATACCCTGCCTATTAAACTACATTTGTGAAAAGAGGAAAAATATGTACATTTTAATCTGAATTTCAAACCTTTAAATCCTTTGTTAGTGTGACCAGTACACCAGAAAGTTTTCCTAATTAATTTGCATATTACAGGGTTGTACTCATGCAAACATCTTTAGGTACAATGAATATGCTGAATATTAGTGTTTAGTGAGTGTGTATGTGCGTGCCTTCTGTAATAGTTCATGTGCTTACTGTTGTTTTGCAGGGTGAGGAGGGGCCTCCCAGTCTGGAGTACATCCAGGCCAAGGACCTGTTCCCCCAGAAAGAGCTGGTCAAAGAAGACGACAGTCTACAGGTCAGCTGTTCTCCTTTTTCCTCACGTAATACCCCAAAATGAAAACTCCTGACCAGAATTATCTGTGCTAGCCTCATCGTCTTGATTCCGCTGCTGTGTTTTGAAGTCGTGGATCAAACACTCAGTAGAGAGGTCCTTGGGCGCTCTACCACCTACTTGGTGTGCACAGTGATTACAAATCACTGATCTAACATCCCTTGTAGAAAGCGTCAACTGTTTCCATCTGCTGCTGCTCACGCTGTTTGAGAGCCAAAGGAACATATTTTAAATTTCTTTTCGATCACACCCTTTGTTGTATAGCTGTTGTGATTCCTTTTTTTTCCCCTGTCAGAATTTTCACCACAGTTTTCCTAATGAGTAGGCCAATTCTATAAGTTAAAATCAGATTATGTTAATCTATACACCGTTTATTGTTCTGTGTATCGTAGGAAAGCCTGGCCACTGGGGACACTATTTTATGAAACGTGCTTGGACCCCGCAAATCGCTGCCTGCTCTATATTTTCTCCCATCACTTCAGAATGCTCATCCATTATGATTTAGATATTTTAGAAATTTTTATCACTTAGAGGGAGCCTTAAACTACAGGCTGTAATTTAGTCTCCTCCTGCTTTTTCTTCAATCACCAACTACATCTTTTAATAGCACAGAATAAACCATATAGTTCATTCATCTACTCACAGAACCCAATATAGTACTACATTAGCAAGTGTCTATGAATGCACATCTCTGTGAAACTTCTCTAATAGCCCTCAGCCCACACTGCTGAAAGTTTACAGCTACAGCGCAAGCAATTACACTGGCTGGATTAGACAGCCAGACAGTGAGAGAGACAGAAAGAGCGATGGAGAATGGAGGTGGAAGATCAGACTGGAGCTAAAAAGGGAAAGGTGTGTGTGTGTGTGTGTGTGTGTGTGTGGATGTTGAGTAACAAAAAAAGAAAGAAAAGGTGGTCATTAGCAAGAGAAATGCTGGATTTCATCCCAAATGGTGATCACATGGCTTAGCAGGAGAGCTGCAAGTCTGCATTCCACAGCAGCTCCACGGAAAACAGCTCACACTTCTCTTCTAATGACTTGCACTGATTTAATGTTGTGTGGTCAGTGACATGGCAGGAAATATCTACCATTGGTTCTGATGATTAGCAGGACATACGCAAACACAGAATAAAAAGTTCACCCCAAGCATTGGTACCAATTTGTATAATCATTTTTACTGAATGCATCGAAGTAAAGAATGATAGATGAAGGTTTCCACAATTTATTTTGAACCAAGATTTGTTTGTATTAGCCGTTTTTTGGGAAACGGACCTCTGCTCAACCTGAAAACTGTGCATGTTCAAGGCTAAAATATCTCCACTTACAGAATTGTTTATATAAAACACAGAGTATTCATGATTTAGAAATGGTGAGGAGTTTTTATACGTGACTTGAAAGGTTTAACCAGGTCCTGAGCGGAGCCCCATAGGCATGGAACATGATTTGGACACCCCTGTCAGTGCCACCATAGAAAACCCAATAGGGCTGCCATGTGACCAGTAAAAAAACAGATTTATTATTAACACTGAAGCACAAATCCAAAAATAGAGGCTCACACACCACTGCTCAGACACAGAATAAAGAACACACACTCTAACTCGGGTAGGCAGGCAAACTTTTGCTGAGCAAAACAACACCAAACATTAACAGGAGCATGGAACATGACAATTAAACTAACAAGACAGTGATGCAAATGAATACAGAAATCAGGTAGTGAAAGGAATACCCGGTGTTAACCTTTCCTGCTTTCGCTCCAGACTGTAGCTGGGAAACACAGGGGAGACTTATTTGTTTGTTTGTTTATGTGCTTATTATATTTGTCTGTTCCTTACATTTACCGGCTTATTTGAACTTTTCTAACTTATCCACAGAATCCATCTTGTACTTTCCTGGAAGTGTGCATTAATACAAACCTGTTAGCCCTTTCTATCAAAAATCTCGATCCTAATAGCTGCCTAGCCTTATAAGTTAGCAATACTCATTTCAGCATTAACAACATCCAGGCATTAAACCTTTCAGAAGTAAACGCATACACGACCATTAGCAGACTTTATATATAGGTGTCCCAATTAATAAGGTTTAAACTCAGCCTGCACTGCTAATTGCTGTGTTAAACCAGGCAGCTCCTCCCAATGCCAGAGTTAACCTGTCGGATAATTAATGTCCAAGTAATAAATGCCCTTCTTAGGTGCATTCATAGTAATCAGTGATGTCCTGCTGAAACTATTAGCCTCTGGGTGGATGTAATAAAGAACATTGGAAAGTCGGAGAGAGTACTTAAAGCCTGTATCTTACGGTGGGATGTTGGTGTAATGAATTTTGGATTTGCAAACTTTTGATAAATGGTCATTTTACGACGTTTAAGGACGATTAGCAACATTCGCACGGATGTTTGCGGAAGTGTTGGCATTAGCGACTGTTAGCAAATGTTAGCAACAGTGTTTGTGATGATTAGCCACTGTTTGGGAACGTATGGGACCTTTTGCCAACTCCTGGTAATATACAGTGAGGATACTAGCTTAATGTGCGGACTCTGGCTTCAAATCTTACAAATTGGTGGCGCAAAACTTTCTGTTGAATTGGACGCGGTGCTCCATAGTATCCTAAACATATGCATTCCATGGAATAAACACTAAACTTGAGACTTTATCCCAGGCACAGTATTTGTTTGTGGGAAGAATTAGGAATACAGTTTCATGCACGCCATATCATTGGAGATGTTTTTTTAAATGGATATGTGATTTATTTTTGACATTTGCTTATTACTTACCAGCGTTATCTCTGTCACATTGCCCATGTTGGGAGCGGTAGGAACTTTTGTAGTCTGTGTACCCTTATCCATGCTTCCCTGCCCAGTTTTTCTCTGCAGTAACTGTCTGTCTGTTGGGCTTTTGCTGTCTCTCCTGCTGTCTAATTAGACACTGCTCAGCTTTGATGCTTGCAGTGTAGAGGAACCAATAGCTAGTGGGAAACATGTATGAAAGCATGAGGAGAATTTTTATTCAAATCAATGTTGTTTTTTGTCTTTAGAGTCGTTTCTTTGGTGTTTTCTTGACACAGAACGTTTAAATAGTTATTTTATGGAAATAACGAGCATGATGTTTTGAACGCCTGGATGAAAACATGCACACTTTTCCTCTCTTGCTTCATGTGTCTTTTGACTTGGTGTTCTTGAGTCCCTCCATACCCATATTTCTTCCTCAGGGCCTTACCTGATCCCTTTGAACCCTTTCTGCTTTCAAGACTGTATGGCTGCAGTGCCATAAAAAATAAATGTGCTTTTGCGCTGGTTACTCTGGCCGTCAGGGAAGCAGCAGCATCTCCATAAAACAAGGCAGCAGAAGACATCTCCATTTTCAGTTTACTCTATAAGATGAAAGTCACTTGACGGCCTTTTCCTCATATTTCCTCATTATTCTTAGGAATTAGTGGAACAAGGTTGTGAAAGGCTTTGTTTCTGAGTGCACCCATGTGCCTACTTGATTATTTTTTACAAGTACTAACAGTCTATGGTGTAAAACAGGCCATGAACATCCTTTCCTGAACATAAATCACAGCAGTTCAGCTCTCCCTTTTCCACATAGGAACGATCGCAATTATTCATGACTGACATGAGACTTTCTGTGTGCAGCAGTTTTCCCTCTCTGCTGCATGTACAGGCTGATTTTTAGGTCTCATACTTCTGATAAATTGTCCAGTAACTGCAGTTTACTGCATTATGATTGTCACACTGGTCTAGTTAAGAAAACAGAACAGCATTATACTTCCAGGTTATTATGAAGGGAAAGGTTTTAAAAAGAATTATATAAGGGTTTCACTTAATTTCACGGAATATCTTTGCACAGATTATTCTGTTAATAAGTGTGTTACTCCATTATGTTGGGTGGCTCAGTGGTTTGCACATCCGCCTCACAGCAAGAAGGCCTGGGTTCGATTTCCGGGCTCGGGCGTTTCTGTGTGGAAATTGCATGTTCTCCCTGTGCTTGCGTGGGTTTCCTCCGGGTACTCCAGTTTCCTCCCACAGTCCAAAAACATGCACAGTCAGCTAACTGGCTATTCCAAATCACACCTGAGTGTGAGTGTAAATGGTTGTATTCGTATTGGCCTTGCAATGGTCTGGTGAGCTGTTCAGGGTGTACCCTGCCTTCGCCCAGAGTCGGCTGAGATGTTCACCAGCCGACCCAGGACCCTAATTATGGTTAAGCGGCTTAGAGAATGAATGAATGAACTATATTATGCAATGGTACAAATTCCTAGCAAAGGTGGTCCAAGGAAGGATAACTAGTGAACTGGCAAGAGTATCATGGGTACCCAAGGCTCAATGATGTGTGAGGAGCAAAGACTAGTACGCTATCTCAATTTGAACCCACTTTTGTCCTTAAGCCATATAGTGCTTTCCAGTTTATTCAACTAAATTTTGCATTTGCGTTTACAGCATTTGGCAGAAACCAGAGCGACTTACATTTTCTTAATCTTTTTTTTTTTTTTTTTTTAAACACAACTGAGCAATTGACGGTTAAGGGCCCCAACAGTGGCAGCTTGGTGGTAGTGGGGCTTAACCCCCTGACCTTCAGATCACTAATCCAGATACTTAAATATGCCCCACAAATAAATTGTGTATACACTACACTGGAACGGTGCGATATGATTGGTCCACTGTCTGGAAAATTAGCAAAACATTATCATGAGTGAATAATGCTTGAATCAAAATAACAGACACTTGCAGTTTGTCACGGTCACCTGCAGCAGGCAGTGTCATTATCATTCCTATTTTAAAAGAACAAGAAATCGTAAAAATCTTGTTTATTTTGTTTTTGTTGTGTTTCTGTGTAGAATGTATTAGAATTTTGAATGAGTTTATGAATACCCCATTACAGGTGTGGTTTAGTTTCATTTCTTTGCAGAATATAGTGAACTCTGAAGTCAGCTACTCAAAGGTGCTTTTAAATTGTCTCGGATAGTGCAGAGCTCACCTGACCTGCCTTTGTCATGGATAAATTACATACAAATAAATATAAAAAAATAAATATGCATACAAATATGAAAATCTTTTTTCATTTATTCATCAAGATTTTTATGTTCCTGTGTAGTATATACTAAAAATAATAATGCATCCGAGGCACGGTGGATGTCACTCATTTGAATAGTTTTCTATTATTCAGTGAGATCCACTTCTCCTTCGGTACATAATTAAGGATTTAGTATTTTGTTTTTTGTGAGTGTGTAAGTGATTTCGGGTGTCTGTGTGAGAGAGAGAGAGAGAGAGAGAGAGACCTTATCTGCTTGGTGAATATGCTGAAAATTTATGGTGATTAGTCATCATTTGTTCCTCTTCAATATTCAGGTCTTGCTTTTCCAGTGTCCTTTGTTTTGGCACCTTTGCATCCATCTGCCTCTGATAGGTGTATAGACACACACACACTCACTCACACACACACACACACACACACACACTTACTTCAGGGCAGGTGTTTAGAGAGAAAATTGAACATGAAGAAGCTGATGAATAACAGATGGAGGAGATGAGCTGCTTTTGGAGATGAGCTGCGTTTGGCCGAGTGAGGCAGTAAAGCCTGACTCACCGAGTGCAAATCTCTCTGTTTTCATATCCACAGAGGAGGTTGAGCTTATAGAAACCTCTAGCATGTTCACAAGTCTCTATTCACCAGATCTGTAACATCTATACAAAGCTTACAGACAGTAGTTTAAATGATTAACAAATGCTTATCGACTCCATAATCACCAGCTAACACAGTCATTCTAGCTGTATACAGTCTTTCAGCTCGTTTTGGGAGGCTTTACCTTTCTTCAGCTGCGTTTGATAAAACAAAGTGTGTTTCTGATTGCCAGTGAGACAAACGTAGGTAAGCTACAATTGTTAACTGGGTTGCCAGATTTTACAAGTTTTGGATTTACAGGCATTATTGATCCATAATCCCCCTTTGCCATATACACCAATCAGGATACTCTTATGGCTGATCGGTGTATCTTGTAACAGAAATGGTTCTGTATATTTTATGCCCCATCAACACTAATACTTTTGCTTTGCAGATATATTCTTAACAAGAGCTCGGTGGCTATGACAATTTTTTATGTTAAATGTTTAACATAAACAGTTTCATGTTAAAGTGATTGCCATTAATAATCCTCTCCACTGCTCTTCCACCACTGAAAGTGTTCATAGAGTGCGGGGCAGTATTATACCTGCCCCAGTGCGCCTCTAATAGTGCTTGTTCTTGTGTGTGGTGTGTCGTCGTCCCCTCTTAGATACAGTAATAACTAATAGCTAAGTGTAAGGCAACATCTGGAAAAGCAGCCAGAGCAATGAAACATCTGTTTCTATCTGTCGCTTAACAACATTTTTACTAAATTGCTTACTTAATAGAGGTATATAGTATTTTTACTGAGTTTAAGACATTCCAATTTATGAATGAAAACTTTACGAAGAGTTAACGTGTTGAACGGATGAAATTTATTGTACTTAATTAAAATCTGAGCTAGAGAAGAGTGGGCAGATGACTGGAAATACTGGGGATTTTTGGCTTATTCATCATTTTAACTTTTAAAAGCTGCCTTACATGTTAATGATATAGCCACAAAATAGTGTGACGTTGGTTTCGGCCGAAAATACAGCCATTATGCTCAAAATGAGCACTTTCGCACTTTATAATAGAAGGTTTTTCACTTCGAAAAACCTTCGATTATAATATCATATCAAAATTCAAATTTCGCTCCAAATTTTGCGCAGGTCCAAATTTTTTTTACCAAGACCCCAAATGTGGATAATTTACATTGAATTTGACTGACTATTTCTGAAAATATGCGAATTCCAGTTTGAATTTATGCAATTCCCTTCAAAACAAAATTCACTTTCGGATAAGATCGCTTACATGTGAGTCAACTTTAAACACGGAGTCGTTTTAAAGCTAGCTTGGCTTTATAGTAACTAAGAGGTAGAGGCTAGATCTTTCTTTTTCCCCTTTGTATAGATATTCCTTGTTTTCCTTCCATTTAAATGGCTTTGGCTTCTAACACTTAGCATCTAAGACTGTGTGTGTGTGTGTGTGAGTGTGTGTTTAGTCTGTTGTTGATGCTGATATTCCATTCTGATGTGTATTTCTTTCCTCTTAATCAGTGAATGAATGGAAATGCGCCTGCTGAAGCGTATGTCCACTAAAGGAAAAACACCCGGCAGACAATTGCTAAAACGTTGGCTCGTTCACAGTTTGGCATTTTGTTAGTGCGTAAATTTCCTGTGCGTTTTAAACACAGGCTAGTAGGCTGCATCATTAGGAGGCGAGTAAGACGAGTGTAGGAAACACCCAACAATAATGACATTAGAATACCTCTTCTCCCACCATCATATGAAATCACTTCTGGAAATTGAAATATTAGAAATGTGGTGCATCTTATTCATTTCTCTCAGCTTACAACACTGTGTGTGTGCGCATGCACAATTCATGGCACCTTCCATACATTTTTAATGCCTGCAATTTTCCCCAGGCTTATGCCAAAGTTATAGACGTGCTTTCAGCAATCCTGTCTTCTTTTTGTCTCATTAAATCAATCATATGGTGGCACAATGGCATAGTAGTTAGCACGTCCACCTCACAGCAAGGACGTCCCGGGTGTTTTGTGTGCATGCTCTCCCTGTGCTTGTGTGGGTTTCCTGAGGGTACTCTGGTTTCCTCCCACAGCCCAAACGCATGCACGTTAAGTGATTGGCTGTTCCAAATCACCTCTAGGTGTAATTGTGAATGGTTGTGTGTGTGTATGCTGGCCCTGCGATGGTCTGAGGAGCTGTTCAGAGTGTAGTCTGCCTTCGCCCAGTGTCAGGTGAGATAGACTTCAGCATTCCGGTGACCATACTAGGTTTAAGCGGCTTGAAAGATGAGTGAGTGAGAGAATCGGTCATATATGCAATACTTTACAAATTCTATCTGTGGATGTGTTGCTACAGTACTTGTATGCAAAATAACACATGAAGCATTGCTTATAGCTAGTATTGCTAACAATGGCTAATCTGACCAGAAATATCTAATATTGGAATGTGGTTGACAGTATAGTGACCCTGTTCCCAGCTCCGACTTCCAGGGTAGCACTATACCTAACACTGATATTGGCACCAAAGTATCTGGAGTCCTGTCCAATGGAAATAGCTCTACTCGGCTTGTTGTGTACATTTTCCAGCACTTTCCACTGATTCTACTTGTTTCCACTGTTGGGCAGTTTCACATTAAATCCATCCAGAGGTGGTTTGAGTGAATTAATTTGAATCAATCCTGACCAAATGTTTTGCAGACTCACAAAGTTCTGTCGCAAATGTTTAGAAGCCCCTATGTTCAGAGCCAGCCGCTCAACACAAGCACGTCTTTGTTTAGTCTGCTCTTTATTGCCTTCTGCTTCTGAGGTAACCCGTTCTACACACACAGCGCTGAAGCACTCCACTGTTCAGGAAGTTTTAAAACTGGTTTCTGTTCCCCATGCCAGGCCTGGTTTCTTATCCCCATGCCAACAGGACCCCACGGGCATAGCTTAGAGTTCCTGTTTACTCGCAGGCTGTGGATGGATGATGCCACAGGGGCATAAGACTTAAAACCCTCTGATGATGATGGTATCAAGGAAGGGGTAAAGTTAGAATCAGGTCCTGTAGACTCATAGAGAATGTGTTAAAACTGCAGTGAGGGGTTTTTGAATGGTGCAATGGGAAGGTGTTCCACTATCACACAAGAGTTGGAACTATCAGGGAGGGTGGGATGGCATACACTTGCTTTCATGTCATTTAAGTGATCACTTGCCAATCATGTGTAAGTGTGTTACATCTCTTGATTATGACTATGGATGCGTAGCATACAGTTGCGGGATCATGTACCTTGGAGAAAGCATGTGCTTCCCTTCACCCTTCCTGGTTGGTGGTGGGGCTGTGACGGGGAAGCATCACGTGATGGGTGGAGACTAACTATAACTTAATTGGAGGAAATCCGGTTGAACATTTTAATTGCTTGTAGTCATAATTATGGGTCCAGAGGAGTAGTGGTTAGGGTGCTGGGTTCATGATCGAGAGGTTGTGGGTTCGAATCCCGTTAGACCCCCACTGTGGTAAGACCCTTGGGCAAGGTCTTAACCACAAGTGTGCCTTATTCCACCCAGCAGTATAAATGGGTACCAGTAAAAATACTGGGAAGGTAACCTGCGATGGACTAGCGTTCCATTCTCAAGGAGTTGAACTCCTAGTCGCTTCATGCAAAGGAACCCGGGGAAAAGATCTGGCCTGATGAGCCAGGTATAAAAGCCCAACAGTCGTAATGGGCATTGTGTTGTAATAAAATCTTCAGTTTCACAACAAAAACTTGAACTTGATGCCTGTTAGGCATCGTTCTCTTCCCTCTGAAAAAGGCGGTAGAGAATCCTCCTTGTTTTTTATTTCATGATTCATGAAGTATGAGACTGTTTAAATTTGTATGTGGGCATTCTATTTGAAATGCTGCTCTTAGTTAAAAGGATTACTGTGAGAATGTAGTAGGTGGTTTTTCCAAGCTGTCGCTGAAATACACCCCGTTGTGGTACTCTGACCTTTTTCCTTTCTCTGAGATTTATAACCACGATGATTGGCTTGGTCCTGCATGGTGTAATAGGGTGACTTCAAGTAAGCCCTGTATCTTGTGTAGGCTTGTTAGTGTGGTTTGTCATATTTTTAAGCGTTTCAATGTGGTTGTATCTAATTTTAACGATACCTTGGTGGGGAAAGAACATTTTGCATTATTGCAATGTACTTTGTGAGTACAAATCTTATTTCTTATATAAAGATCAGTCTCTGGTGCACATTTTCTGACTTGGGTGCTAGCTCCGCCCCCTGATGCAAGAGCTACTCAGCTTTGCCACTTCTCTTTAAAAGGAAACCCATAGGGCCTATATAGTTCAAAAAAATGGGTGAGGTGGGATAGACATAAGAATGGGGTATAATATTAGACTGCAACTTTAATCTCTGTGTGTGTTTTGCAGGTGCCTTTCCCAGCTCTTCAAGGTGAAGGGGTGGAGTTTCTGGGCCGTGCAGATGATGCCGTCATCGCCATCTCTAACTACAGATTGCATATCAAGTTTAAAGACTCCATTATCAATGTAAGCGCCTCCCACGTGCACACACCCGCACACATTCACACACATCACACTGATAGATCGATCATCTGGTGTGTTTGTTGTTTGTAGTGCAGATCTGATCTTTTCTTTAGAGAAATGGAAAATGCGAGATTTCATTTATTGAGACACGGCAGCACACAGTGAAATATAAACATAAACTTTTTCATATCACTTTGAAGTAAAATTTCAATTCAGCCTGAAAGAAGGAGTAAAATTGTAACCATAATGTCATTTTGCTCCCCATGAGGTCCCTTTTACTCTGTACAGGTTGAGCTAAAGGAGAGCTAAAGGTTACCTTCTCTGATCATTATGATACATAATTACTTAGTATACAAGTTAATGTGTTATCGGCTATTAAATTTTGCTTTTAAACCCCCAGTGGTGGTGATAATTGGGGGGGGTCTCCCTAAATACCCACCAAAAAAAAAAAAAAGAAATTTTCCGTGGTGGTGGTATTTTTTTTTTTTTTTTTTTTTTTTTTTTTTTTTTTTTTTTCCCCCTCAACCCGACAAACAAGCAACCCAAAAAAAGCCCCAGGACCCCC
>JBCNYH010000005.1:19664191-19679296 GCA_039654325.1 Tandanus tandanus
GGGTTTTTTTAGCTTTTGGGGAGGTGGGGGGGTTTTTTTTTTTTTTTTTTTTTTTTTTTTTTTTCCCCTTTCTTCTATGTGCCTGAACCCTGTTGAGGGAATTAACCAATCAGCGTGATTGTTGATGTACATTTTCACTGGTCTTAAAGAGAGAAGTAAATGTGGTCATCAATTTAAGTGGTGCTCTTCCTGTTGAGTTTTATCCAACTTTCCACCACAGAACAGAGTCAAATGGTAACACATAACCACAAGTTCCTCCGTCTGAAGAGGAAACCCAACCTGATTCATGTTTATTAACAGAACATAGTATTTACCCAGAGATTTTTATTTAACTGGTTTTAAAGGGAAACAGCGGAGTTTGTGCCTGTGGCCGTTGCAAATACAACACAGGGAAATGAGAGAGAAATTGGGTTGGAAGAGCTGGCAGGATAGTCACAGTACGTATTAGTATATACTACTGGGGAATGGTGCAATCTGATTGGTCTGCTGTCTGGGAATTAAACAACATTATCCTGAGTAGATAATGCTTAAATTAAAACGACGCACAATCACGTTTTGAATGGTCGTGCGTATAAACATGGAAAGATTAACCCTAAAAAACTTGTTTTAGTTTCCCTGAACTATGTACTTAAAACCCTGAATGAGTGTAAAAGATAGACGGTGTTTGGCTCTGCTCGGAGCACGGCGTTCAGCTAACCGGCACCTGTCATAGTTAAAGTATATAAAAATAAACTATGAAAATCTCGATTTATTTTGCATTTTATGTTCCCATGTAGTATATACTAAAACATTTATTTACCTTCTGCTTGGTGGATGTTGCTGAATTGAATTCCATCTGGGAGACTATCAGAATTACCGTGTTTTCCGGGGCTCTTGAGTGGTGTAGCAGAGAAGTCTAGATTTCGCATGGTCGAACCTCACTGATGCCAGCTACTCATAAACAAAATTGACTGTGCTCTCTGGGTGAAAGGGGAGTTGTCACAATGCCACCAACCAATCATAGTTGTCTGTATCTGGAAGTGGGTAGACAGCATGATGCACTGATGTGACAGGAACAGCAGCTACAAACAAGGTGCTTTACATCCTGTGTCTTGGAGGAAGTATGTCTTTGTCTCTTTTTCCTCAGCTGGTAGCTGTTGTGTGAAGGTGGAAAAGTTAGGAATGAGGGATGAATGGAATTATGATATATTCTGTTTTAATATTATGTTTTAATTATTAAAATGATTAATTAATATTAATTTTGATGATATATTTAGTATTAATTGTCAAATCTCACTCTCTTTCTTGCTTTGTTCAGACTGTGTTCCAGTTATCCTCAGAAGCTACTGGTGCCAGTATGGATCACTGATAAAGAACTGGAAAGTGTGGCTTCATTCAGGTCCTGGAAGAGAATTCCTGTTGTGGTGTACAGGTAAGGTATACACAGCACAAGGTATAAGGTGTACAGGCATTGAATTGATAGTCTTTTAGTTTTATGTACTGAAAATTATTAGCACCCTTACAGTGAATATTGTATGACCCCCTGCCCTGCCCTGGACAGAATAACACCTGGACTCTTCCTGTAAAGTCTACAGTGATTTAAATGTTACAGACTCTTTTAAAGTGGAATTTGATTATGTTTACAGTGTTATTGTTTTCAAGCTTTTAGGATGATGTGTGATTTCTTGTCCTGTCTGTTTTTGTCTCAGACACCTGAAGAATGGTGCAGTGATAGCACGCTGCAGTCAGCCTGAGATCAGCTGGTGGGGGTGGAGGAACACTGAGGACGAGTACCTGGTCACATCCATTGCCAAAGCATGCGTGCTGGACCCGGGGCCCCGAACATCCTGCAAGGCACGAGGGGATGGGGCCGACTCTTCTGATTGCGACTTTGGTAACACACTCCTCTACTTACCACAGGAATAATGTCCCATACACACACCCTATACAGGCTAAGCAGGGTGCAGCTCCCACACATGGAGATGTGTTGGCGTGCCACTGTATTAGGATTCATTAGAGCAATAATGGACATGGTTTCTCTTTTATTGTGTTTGATTTTAACTCATGTGGAACATCTGGACAAAAGACTCCAGGTTGTTTTAGTTTCTTCATTGTGTGGCTTGTTTGTTTTTCCACTTGGCTGTGTAATTGAAATGAAAAATCCAATCTAATGAGTTTCATGATGGAGGAAATTATTATGTGAGGCACCACATGATTGTCACTCAAATTATAATGCAGACAAAAAATAAACCTAAAGCAGTCTATCTGCATGAAGAATTTTATGGCACCCTGAATGGAAATTGAGCTTAATCGATTGTCTGGAGGTCTCTAGAGATTCCTACCCATCAAGTACCATGCAAGATGTTCCTGGCTATAGCCATTATCCTCGCCTCAAATATAACGGGCTGTTCTATTTCAGTATGACTTATAGTGCGAAGTGAAAATATCAGTATTTCTTATGCTGTTGACCTTTTGGAACCATTCCCAAGACTAAAACAACTTTGAATCATGTCAGTAATATAGTTCCTAAACTCCAATATGTACTTGTGCATCAAATCAGCGCCATAGGTACAGGGTCGACAGTCACTCAACATGATTCATCCTCGCATATAAGTTGCACGTTTACACTTCGGTGGCGATGTCATGTAAAATGCAAAACAGTGCGATTTCTTTGGGCATGTGATTTGAAGAGAAAGGCGATGTGATCTCTGTATCCATCTATCCATTTGTTGAACCCCTTAATCTTTTTAAGGTTGCGGGGAGGCTGGGGCCTGTCTCAGCCAACTTTGGGTGAAGGTGGGGTACACCCTGAACAGCATGCCAGACCACTGCACAGCAACACACACAAAACCATTCACACTAGGGGCGGCTTGGAACAGCCAGTTAGCCTAATGCGCATGTCTTTGGACTGTGGAAGGAAACCAGAGCACCTAGAGGGAACCCATGCATGCACTAGGAGAACATGCATACTTCACACAGAAATGTCCTTTGCGGAGCCCAGGATTTAAACCCAAGACCTTCTGGCTGTGAGGCGGACGTGCAGCACAACTCTGAATAATACATTCTGAATAATAAACAGTATGTAACGTACAAAATATTGTCTTGAAACAAATAATCTTTGTGTGTTTGATTATAAACTAAATGGATTTACACTGAAAGCATTTCTGAAGTGGTTCAGCTTACACAGGACTAAACTGGCCTTTATAATGATCTACAGCTGCGACAGAGCCTCGAGCCTAATGCAAAAATAGATCTCTGATTTTCACAGAAGGAGAAGCTGGAAATGTAGAAGGAGATGTGATGCTAGCAAGCAGACCAGTCACCAATCAGGTGCTGAAGTTTGCATCAGTACAATGTGTAGTTACATATTTTGAGAGGTGAATATCAGGGTACGGCATAACTTCATTCATCCCATTTTTTTTAGATGGAAAATTCCCACGGTTAGATAAGCATGCTCCGTCCTATTTTTTCTTCATTGTAATTTAATGGGACTTGACGATGATGAAAGCCAAGGACTGTACTCCACTTTTAAAGTGCAACCCGAATCTGCACTTGAACTGCAATTAAACTGCAATGTCCGTGCCAATTAATTTGCTAATGGTTCCAGTTCCCTCGGATAATGATGGCATGTAGATTATTCAGGCAAGAATAGCTATTTGGTGGGGAGCCATTTGTAATTAGTTACACATACACACACACACACACACACACACACTGTTTTCCGGCAAAGGGGCGACTGAAGACAAATGTGTTCCAGTTTGGAGCGGATGCGAGTGAGGAAATTGGAAGTGACTCTTTTGTTTCTGATCCTATTGACAAAGTGGTGGCCAAGATATTTGGAGTGTCTTAATGGAAAGGTCATCTTTGAAGTTTGTGACATGCACTACTACAGTCTCTTTCTATTTACACACTCCGACTGCCATAAGGAAAGAAGCTAGCTGTATCTGCATTTTTTTAAAATTAGTTTTAAATATTAAACATTTTTTAATATGCAACTACTCAGTGACCTTGTACTTATATAATTCTTTAATCAGCACTTTATGCAACCCTATAAAATAACAAATGGAGTATCCTCAGGATATTGTACCTTAATGCGTTTCCTCGGTGCTCATAGGCTCAGCTGAGCATTGTCAGCCTTTCTTAGGTAGTTATCTAGTTATTTCTGGAGATTGGTCCTGGTTAAAGAGAGGCTTCTGTTTAAGGAGAATGAATAAGACTTTTCAAGACCCAATACATTTTAACCCAGTGATGAAACTTGATTGTAGTCTTTGATCACTGCACAGAGCAGCTGCTATGCAGTGACTCACGTTTTTTTCTCCTAATGGGTGTCCTGTCTCTCTGTCTTTCAGACTCCTCCCTGGCGGTGGGTTCAGGTCCTGATGCCAGCACTGCACCACAGAAGCTGCTGATCCTGGATGCGCGATCCTATACTGCTGCAGTGGCCAACCGTGCCAAGGGGGGTGGCTGCGAGTGTGAAGGTAAGCAGATGTTTTTTTGTTGTTGTTTTTTATTATTTTTTTTATTATTATTATTATTATTATTACTATTCTCCCCCACAACACATGGAGTTCATACAGGGGACATCCGGGTGCACAGCTGTTCTTTGAGTCATTAGCTGCCATGCTGCAAAGAGACGGCATCTGAAAAACAAATGCAGTGGTTTCTCTTTGAGCTGGGCTATTTTTAGCCCGTGAGGAACGTGCCAGGCAGGTTGCTTTAAAGGTTTCGTTAGGTCTTTTAACAAGAGGCTACTAATTATTCTGTGCTCTGTTTTTCTCTCTCTTTGTATCCAAAGAGAAACTTTTTGGTTGTGTGATCATGTCAGACACACACCCACTGCTTCACCAGCTGCTGCTCTACCCCGTGTTGATTCACCTGCCAGTCTACTTCTCATTGAAAATAGATGGAGGTCTATAATTATCACATCTCGCGTAAAAAGCATTAAAGTGAAAGCCAAGTCCCTTCACTGAGTGGCAGGGCACCTTCTACCATTAGCCCAAATACCTTCACCCTCAATACCCCAATAAAATTGTAGAAAACTGCAGTAGGGAAGTTTTATTGAAGTATTCTATTGATTATTAAATTGATTAATTGAGAATGAGATACACTTTTGCTGTTGTAAACAGACAATAAATTGTTTGTGTGTATGTGTGTGTGTGTCTGTAGAGTACTACCCAAACTGTGAGGTGATGTTCATGGGCATGGCTAATATCCACTCCATCAGGAATAGTTTCCAGTCTCTGAGAGCTGTGTGCAGTCAGATACCTGATCCTGGCAAGTGAGTACACAGTGCTGACCTTTAACCTTCTCATTAAATCTCATTCATTTTCTAAGCTGCTTAATTCTAATTAGGGTCGTGGGGAGGCTGGCACCCATTTCAGCCAGCTCTGGGCGGGCGAGGCTACACCCTGGACAGCTCGCCAGGCCATTGCAGGCCAGCACACATATAACCGTTCACACTAACACTCACCTTGGGGTGATTTGGAACAGCCAGTTAGCCTATTGTGCATGTTTTTGAACTATGGGAGGAAACCAGAGTACCTGGAAGAAACCCACGCAAGCACCGGGAGAACATCCAACTCCACACAGAAATGCCCAAGCCCGGGAATCAAACCCAGGACCTTCTTGCTGTCCACCACTGTGCCTCCACTCATTGAGTCTCATCATACTTCATTTCCGTTTTCTACATTTATAGTGTGTCCATGTGTCAGTTTCCAGCTCCGCCGCTAGATTATCTTTTTGAATCCTTTTAATTAAGGTTAGGCACAAATATCATACCTGAAGTACACAATCTGTATCTCAGTATTATAGTTTGCTAATAAGGTGTCAGAACAACAAGGCCGTATTTTAATAAAGGGGCGGAAAATTCGGACGAATGCATTATTTTCTGCAGATTATTAGTTAGTCTTATGAGATTACAGTACCCATGACACGTCATTTATTAATATATTGATAAATGTGTATATCTCTTTGCAGTTTATCTGTGGTTCAGAGCTAGTAAAGATACATTGTGTTCTCAGCAAAAAGCTATATTTAGAGTTGATTCCATGTACAGTTCTTGTTCAATGTTACTTTCTCTGTGGAATAGATACCAGATTAACTGGGTCAGGCCTGAATGCTCAGAGATGCTGATGTATTCATTTGTGTTTTAAAGGTTATCATTATATGTAACCTTTATATAAGGTCGTGATTAGGTTGATTATCCTCATCTTGGTCATTAATACTAGATGGCAAACTTGGGTACCGATGTTCTTCAACTAGTGCTGCAATTGTTCTTTTAACTGTTTTTAAAATGATAGTTTTTTTTATTTTATAGTGTACCGTTCTTTCTTTATAAAAGTTTTCACAGTAGCAAGAATAACATACAATAAAGAACCAGACTAATTTATTTTCTGCTCTTGTGAATCTTGAATTCATTTCAACATCGACTGCAGCAGTTTGTAAATTCTGCTTGTCTAGACTGAAGATTTTAGACTAAAGCCACATTCACACAGGAAGCTATGGGCTACAAGCAACTATGCAAAGTCAACGATGAAAGGCGACATTTTCTCAAGCACACAAAGTGGGCGGGCAAAGAAGTTTCACACAATGCAATTTGAGCGATTACCAATCAGAGCTTAAAGATACTGTTGAGTTTGCCAAAATCTTTCCGTAGGGAAACAACGAATATGAGTGTATTTGTTCTGCTTACATCAACATGGAAGAGGAGCTCATTATCACCATATATATTGTCAAGCGCAGTTTATATGTTCAGCATATTCAGGTATTTCATATACATCTGAGAAATCAACAATTTGTAAACAAAAAAAATATTGTCTTAGTTATACATTTTAAATTCATAATTCAGTACGAACTGGATAAAATTTACTATTACTATTTCGTACTCAAATTTACTGTAATAATTTTAATATTTATTTGCTTATACTAAACGGAATGCCACAATCTCATTGGTCTACTATTATGGGATTAAAAATCATTATTCCAGGTGGATAATGCTTGAATCAAAATGGACATTCACAGTTTGTCAATTGAAGCAGACTGTCTTCAGTGTCACATTTTGAAATCATGAATCTCGTTTTAGTTTACATTTCTCCTTTCCACATAGTGCATTCTAAAACTATAATCTAAAAACACATTGATATGGAGTGTGACTTACTTACATATCCATGTGGAATGAACTACTGGCTAAAAGATGTAAAAAGAATTAAACTACATAATCTTGATTTAGTTTTTAGGTTCCAGGTATCCAATTATTATTGATAATTATTAACTATTCGGAAACTTGTGAAACATAAACAGTTCGTGCACATTAAACTGTATTAACGCCTGTATTAAACTGAATGAATGCTAATATGTGTGCTACTTCCTGTCCCCAGCTGGCTTTCTGCGCTGGAGAGCACACGCTGGTTGCAGCATCTGTCTGTCATGCTGAAGGCGGCCAATCTGGTGAGTTCTGCTGTGGAGAGGGAGGGACGTCCAGTGCTGGTTCACTGCTCTGATGGCTGGGATCGCACACCTCAGATAGTGGCTCTCGCCAAAGTCCTACTCGACCCCTACTACAGAACCATTGAGGTAAAATCATATCTGTACATATAGTACTGGGCAAAATTTTTGAAAAAAAAAAAAAAAAGAGGATTTTCTTTAAGTTCTATATCATGTTGGTACAAAAAAAAAAAAAAAACCATTTTAGATTTCTAAACCTCCATTTTCAAGCACAAATTGTGTTTCTTTGGCAGCAAAGAAAGCAGAATAACCAGCTTGCAGAACCTGACACGGTTCTTTTGGGGAATTTAATTGCAGCAGCCTCCATTTTATTTATTTCTGTAGCATTTAATGTTGTGCTGGAAAATCTAATGTTTGGTAAATGTTTTTGTACGGACTTAAATAAATAAATAGGGTGCCTTAGGGTGCTTAAAGGAGTGAGATATTGATAGCAGGGTACACTCAGTTTCTAATAAACATGTTGTATATTAAATATAAAACAGATATGCAGCACTGTATGATAAACATACACTCCGCATCAATGAAAACTTAACACTAGTTTAAGATTTGAGTTCAGTATTGGTATTTAATACTCATACCTGAGTAGTAATGATCAAAACGAGAAATCTGGGTGGTTATTTTGCCATTGACCTACTGTCACACCTGACTGCACTTGAATTGCAGTTTGAGCGATTTTGTAGTACTTGTTGTGTTTGCTGCCAATCCTGTGAGGTTTTTGGGACTGTTTTTTTCTCTATACAAAGCCAGGTTGAGAAAAATGTTTTCATTGTCCTGGATGCCATTATGCCTCGCGTATCGGAGAATGACTGACATCGAGCACTAGGTCTGTTGGAGGGAACATCGATGTGCTGGACTGGCCGCCATACTCACCTGATCTATTGCCCATTGAGCACCTCTGGGACCACCTGGGATGCCGTATCTCTCGACGTGTGCCTCCGCCCAGGAATCGCCAGGAACTGGTGGATGCGTTGCACCAGGAATGGGCTAACATACCCCAGGACAATATTAGATGTCTTATACGGTCAATGTGTAGACGTTGTGTGGCTTGTATTGATGCTAATGGCGGTAACACGAGATATTGAAATGCCAGGAATTTGGAAATTGGATATACCATTTGTTAATTGTCAATAAAATGACATTTTGGAATTCTTGTTGAATTTTGGCAAAACTCGTCAGAGAAATATCCATAATAGCAAAATATTAAAGTTCAGGTACCTCCTTAAAAATAAATTACCAGTGTTAAGTTTTCATTGATGCAGAGTGTAGATGATATGGGTAAATATAAATACACATTAAGTGCAGAGTACATGAGGATAAACTAAATGACTTTCAGGTGCAAACAGACTTAAATCACTTTAGATAGAAAAGTTATTTCCTCTGCTCTCAGAATTATGGGATTGCCTTTTCTAAAAACAATCCATGCCATGTTGCTGTCACATGTGGCCAAAGTGAGGCGTCTCAGAAGGCTGCTTCCTCTCTTTTTCCATGATGGAGAAAAAGTGCTCTATTCATGTCCATGTTCTATGTTTACATGAAGGCACAATTCCACATTCAACGGTATTAAGATCTCACATTCTCTATTTGTTGTATTACAATCAGCAAAGGATTCAGGAATGCATTAAAAAACACATGATTAACCAAACCCGATTAAGAGACACCATTTTTACCTTTCATGGTTTAGGGTAATGCAGTGTATATGCATGATCCTAAAAAACACGGAAACAAAATTGAACCTGTGCTTCAGTCTCCACTGGATCCTATAGATTTTTAACCTATGAGCTGCTGCTGTGATGGTAAATACTGTGCTGTGTTCATCACAAGACTCTTATATACAATATCACCATATAGAACACATTTGTGTCCTTTTAACAAATGTACTACTATCTTCTACATATGTATAATGCAATGATTTATAATCCCACTCTCTGGTGCCACCCAGAAGAGAATTGGTTCCCTCTTATTTTCCTTCATATAATTGCAAATGTAATATTGGTTCTCCTAGTGTTTCTTTTCAGTGCAGGGCTATATAAGAGAAGTGGCATTAGAAAGCAAATTCTCTTCTATAATCGGGTTTCTTTAATCTCGGCAGGGTTTCCAGGTGCTGGTGGAAACTGAGTGGCTGGATTTTGGACACAAGTTTGCCGACCGCTGTGGTCATGGCGAGAACGCAGAGGATGTCAATGAGCAGTGCCCAGTCTTCCTGCAGTGGCTCGATTGCGTCCATCAGCTCTTAAAACAGTTTCCCTGCTTGTTCGAGTTCACTGAGGCCTTTCTGGTGTGTGTTCTGTACTGATCCATTTATTTTGTTCCTGTACTGTATTCTATTCATCTCAGTTTTCATGTTTCTCAAGTTCAGAATGTTATTATGAAGAAATAATTATCTTGGATGAGGTGGATATTGATGAATAATATTCAATTCAGCGATGTCCACCGAGCCTTAGGTGCATCGTTGTTTTAGTATATACTTCATGGGAACATAAACAAAATTTTTAAGGTTTATTTTTGACACTTTTTTTTAAAGAAAGTCATGACGGATGCAGCTGAGCTCCAAGCACGTGTGTTCGGTTGCATAAGTGCTGTGTGACAGTGTCTTTTTAACTCTCCTTAAGAGTTTAAGCTTAATACACAGATACATAAAGAAAAGCAAATTAAAACAAGATTTTTTATTTTTTATTTATATATATTTTTAAATTTATTTTTTATTTATTTTTACATATTTTAACCATAAAGGCAGGTCAAGTGAGTTCTGTGCTTGAAGCCAAGCTAAGTGCTATGTACAAAACAGCATCTATGTAGTAAAGGTGTTTTAGTATATACTATGCAGAAACAAAAGAAAAACAAAAATTAGATCTATACCAGCCATGATAGCGTTGCTGGTATTGTTTTCACTTCTGTCAGTTTGTGGGGGGGTTTTTTAAAGTTTTTTTTTTATATATATAATTTTTTTAATATAACATTTTTTTGTGGCTACACATGCCTATATCTCAAGAATTGTTTGATATATTCAGGGTAGCAACTTGGGACCAAAGGCAGAAACAGGTTTATGAAATTTTAATTGTAGGTCAAGTTCAAGGTCAGCAAAATGGCCGCCAATTGTTTATAATTCCTCCTTCAGGGGCATCTAGTTATGGTTTATTTTTCCATTTGAAAACGTGATAATGATGACACCGCCTGCTCCAAGTGCTCATTGCTTTGATTTATGCACCATTCATTTAGAATAATGTTTTTTAAGCCTGAGATGGCAGACCAATCAGATTGCAATGTTCCTGTGTAGCATATACTAATAAGATGATATTAAGGTCACTGTATTCAAACAAGTTTCGAAGTTGATTGTAAGTCTTCAAATAAAAATAATTAACCAGGCGCTATACAAATGTATGTGTGTGTGTGTGTGTGTGTGTGTGTGTGTGTTTTGCAGGTGAAGCTGGTGCAGCACACTTACTCGTGTCTCTATGGAACATTCCTGTGTAATAACGCCCGAGAGCGAGAAGCTCGTAACGTCTACAAGCGGACATGCTCTGTCTGGTCCTTGCTCCGTGCAGGAAACAAGAACTTTCAAAACTTTCTCTACATCCCCTGCCATGATATGGTAATCTTGAAAGAAGGATTTCATAAGCTGTTTAACAAGAAAAATCAGTGTGTATAGATTTGCTGCGTATGTTAAGAATGGCTTTGTTGCAGCTGTTTTGCAATATAATTATAGATAGTCTATCAGTATATTTCAAACCGTGTCAGTAGTGGAATGCTAATGAAAGCGTGTGGGGGCTAACTGGGGAAAAAATATTTACACTTTTTAAAATAATTTTCTTCAATCTTTTAGATTTCATTCAGACCATGACTGGATTTGTCTGCAAAAAATGTGTCTATACTGTGGAACAGTGACATTTTTGTAACCTTTGACCCCTGTGACAGATCTTGCATCCAGTGTGTCACACACGTGCTCTGCAGTTGTGGACGGCTGTGTATCTGCCCACCTCCTCCCCATGCACTGCAGCCGAAGACACTACAGAACTCTACCTGAGCCCCTCGTCCCAGGGAGAAGAGCTCACCTCCCGCTCACTCGACAGGTCAGTAGAGCAGTCACTCTTAATGTTTAGATTGGATTCAGCTTGTGAACAGATTCTGCCCTCTTGTGGACAGTATAAGAAAGGTGGCACGAGCCGAAAATAAATCTGAATGCTCCTTATTCTTAATGGCTTAAGACGATGTTATATTTGTTGCATCATCACTAGACTTATTAAAAAATATTTAAACACCTGTGTATAGCTTGTAAAGAAATAACAGTGCTGTTGTATTTATTTATTTATTTTTGTTTTAATACAGGCTACCCAAGACACGCTCGATGGACAACTTGGTGTGTGCTTTTGAAAATGGTGTAGCCCTTACGCGCACCTCCAGCGATCCCAACCTCAACAAGCACTGCCAAGAAGGACGTCCCCCTCTAGAGCCAGTGATGGGCCAGGGTGGTAGTTTTACAGACAACCTCGAGTTTACCTCTGACACCAAATTGTGCAGTGAAAACCAGGAAGGGGGTACATTTGAGGAGCTTCCACCCTCACCCACTCTGAGGTCTGATCAGGACAACTGTGTGACTAACAGGCCCGAACCGTGTCTCACCACACAGCCTTTACCATCTTTGCCTCATCCCTTAAAGTTAGACCCGGTTTCTCCCCCTTTACAAGCCCCACCTGTTTTACACCAAGCTTTGCTTCAAATCACCAGTCCTCCCCTCCCACCCTTCCCAAAGGAAGTAGAAGCTAGGACTGTTCGTACCACTTGTGAATTCACTACTACTGAGGACCCCCCTAACACTCCAATCTCTAATGGCATTGAGAAGGAAGAGAACACCACTGAGACATTTGGCTTCCCTTCACCTGCTACTGTTGAGCTTTTAGAGATCAAAAAACTTGCTACACACGTCCAGTTGGAGGATTCCACCGAAACCATAAAGGATGAGTATGGCACCATGGCCGAGCTGACTTCTGTTCAAAAGATCAACACAGGAAAAACTCCCATCTCAGCCATGGCTACGAATGACGAAAGGTGGACTCAGAGTGTTAAAAAACTCCTTCGTGCCCAATCTAGTAGTACCAATGGCGGGTACAGAGAGGCTCCGCGGAATCTGAACAGTCCGGTCCAACCTGGCTGGATGTCAGCAGTCAAAAACTCTGCACTCTGCACATCTTCGTCCTTCTCTTCGGCCCTGGGACCGTCGTTCCGGCAGATTCCATCCACAGCTCACTGTGTGGATGACGACGGCCTGCCGGTGCCGCTGGATGCTGTGCAGCAACGTCTACGCCAAATCGAAGCCAGCTACAAGCAGGAGGTGGAGGTGCTGCGGCGGCAGGTCAAGCAGCTGCAGATGAAACTGGAAAGCAGGCAACACAGCTTGCCACCATCCGAGCCGGACATCTATTATGAGGACGATATTGTGAGTGCCGCCCCAGTTAGGGTCCCATCAGTTATGCCCCATCAGTACGATAAGGACTGATAAACTAATAACATTAACATACTAACCTTTCCTATATCGTCTTTTTATTACAGACGTGCCTCAGAGAGTCAGATGATGGTGACGAAGAGGACTCTCTGTCATCCCACAGTGAGGACCGCCTCAGTGAGGGCAGCTGGGATCGAGTAGAAAGAAAAGACACTGAGGTGAGACTTTTTGGAGCGTAATGATTAGTCTGTGGACCTCAGAAGTCAGTGACCCATCTCTATAAAGTGTAGACAAGCCATTCATTATTGCTTTACCATAATAATAATTTAAAATAATAATAGTAACTAAAATAACTCAGGCTCTGAACTAGGAATTTTTAAGGATGAGTCAAAAGGCCCCCAGATTTCCTTGAAGGTGGGACTTTCAAAAAAATTTAAGGGCCCTCTTTTTCAGTGCTACAGTGCGTATATATCGGGAAAGTGTGTGCATGTATGTGTGTATATGTATGTGTGTGTGTGTGTGTATATGTATATGTATATGTATATGTATGTATGTGTATGTATGTGTATGTATATATATATATATATATATATATATAGAGAGAGAGAGAGAGAGAGAGAGAACAGACATACATAAATAGACACCCAAAATCTCCGAATGCATATCTGTTGGTCGAAGAAGGGGCTTGCGTCTTGCTGCCCGGCCGTAATAACCCAAGAAACAATTCATTGTTGTTCTACGATATGCCCGTTAAGGCATTACTGCTCAATTTTATAAAAATGTAAGTCAGGGTGTCTGCCGAATGCCATAAAAATAATATGGTATTATGAAAAGCAAAACAGTAGTGAGATCATGAAAGAGTATGAAGTTAAGACTAAGAGGCCATTCATGCAACTCTGTGTTACAGTATATGATCATAAAATAGCAACAGAAGCATTGAACTTTGTCAGATCTGAGCCCAAATATCTTTCTCACCCTCACACACAGGTTACCAGATGGGTTCCTGACCATATGGCCTCGCATTGTTTTAACTGTGACAGTGAGTTCTGGATTGTTAAGAGGCGCCACCACTGCAGGTAAGCCAATAAGCTTAAGACATTTATTTATAATTACTAAAGGTACAGTGTGTAACATTTTAGTGGATCTATTAGCAGAAACTAAGTGTAAAAAAAAAAAAAAAGCTTTTATTAGTCTGCACCCGACCCTACTGGCTCATCAGAGCTAGAGCTCATCCTGGATCAACTCCTTCTGGATGGGGCGCTAGTCCCTCCCAGGTTACCTTCCCAGCACTTTTAATGGTACCTGTTTGCCACCTGTGGTTAAGACCTTGACCAGGGGTCTTAGCATAGTGGGGGTCTAACAGGGATTTGAACCCATGACCTTGCGATCATGAGCCTAGCACTCTAACCACTACACCACCGGCCCCACTTTTCCTTAATCTCTAATCAGTAAAGATGTTGTTGAGATTTCAGAGCCTTAGAATGAAGGCCATCATTTTGCACCCCCATGTTTCTACAGTAGTCCAACCCATACAGACTTCGAAAGGGAGGGGTCGGGTATAAAATTTTAGCCGGTTGCGTTGTGGAACCTCACCACTAGATGCTGGTGGACACTAATAAATATTACACACTTTACCCTAAATGGCCAAAGTTTTCTAAAAACTGCAATATGCAAGTGTTCAGCTATTAAGTATAACAATGTGTCTTTGTCAACAGGAACTGTGGGAACGTGTTCTGTAAAGACTGCTGCCACCTGAAGCTGCCCATCCCCGATCAGCAGCTTTACGATCCAGTGCTAGTGTGTAACTCGTGCTACGACTTGCTGCTGGAGAGCCGAACACGGGAACTTCGCTCACAGCAGCTCAAAAAGCCCATCGCCACAGCCTCGAGCTGAGCGCGCTCACCAGATTCCCACACCACGGGCTACTCCAGGCCCCCTTACATAGGTGCCATGTGTCACCTGCTGTTTTTGGCAGAGATGCGACGCCCACGCCGGTTAATGAGGATTCATGGGTCGTTGTGAGCCGAAGCGCTGCGAGGAAGTGGGCAAGCAAAAACTGGTCAGGGAATGGCGTAATTGAAATGGAGTCTGAAAGAGGTGTTAAATTTTTTTTTTTTTTTTTTTTTTTCTGATAGAGCAGAAAGGGTGGTTCAGGTTAAAAAATAAACTACGTGAGCCCCCAACAA
>JBCNYH010000005.1:19717792-19730759 GCA_039654325.1 Tandanus tandanus
GTGTGTGTGTGTGTGTGTGTGTGTGTGTGTGTGTGTGTGTGTGTGTGTGTGTGTGTGTGTGTGTGTGTGTATTGGCCGTGCAATGGACTGTCAAGCTGTTTAGGGTGTTGAGGGTGGAGCCTGTCTTCACCCAAGAGTTGGCTGAGATAGTCTCCAGCCTCCCTGCGACACTAGTAAGATTAAGCAGTGAATCATTTTCAGGATTCTTGTACAGATTTATTTACAAGTTTTCTGACGAGTAAACAGAGTTAAAAAGTTGAAATAATAATAGATTAATGGATTGAATCTCATCATGGTGTGATCTGTTTTAAAAAAACAATGGTACTGAATCAGAATGTGTCCTTGTACATCTGTTCAAAAGATGATGCATGGCAGCTCTACAGAAAAAAGGTCAAAGCGTGTGCAGAGTGACATCGAGCTTTGGCTTGCTGCTGTGTTATGCGTTATGATCTTTTTCCTGACCACACTCCTACCGCCCTCTTCTACGCCACACTATCATCCCAGGAATAATAACACCTCTGATGCGGATGTCTGGTTTCCTTCAGACCACTGAGCACAGATAGCACTGCCCTTATTTTCTCTCCTGCTTCTCCTACTGGCTCAAAACGGCAAACCAGGCGACTATAGATCACGTTTTCTCTCCTCGGCTGTGATAAATCTTATAAGCCGGCATCATCGCACAGGCACACGAGTCCTCGGTGAGGTTATAAGAAAAGTTTTGTTCCTTACACAAGTCTTAATAAAGAAAGCACACAGTGTCGCAACATTAAATCCGTTTCATTTGTTTTCATCTTAAAACATGTTATTCAGTAACTACTACGGATTATTTAATAACTGCAGTAAAACTAATAAGGTCCAAAGTTACAAAGCTGATGAATGTAAGGCTTGACCCACAGTGATCCTCGGAATTTATATGATTAAACATAGTCACAATGAGTGCTGATGCATAACCACACACCCACACAAAAAAAGATCTATGTAAGCATTCATCAAGTAACAGTCACGAGAATAATCAAATCAGGAGCCCTGTTTCTGGTGTGTTTGTTTAAGGTTGGGTCGACATTTCACAGGAGGGTTGAACTCCAGGAGTGAAAAGCACACCAGTCTTCTAAAGACCCCAAAATACCATCAACACCAACCAAGAGTTTAAAGAACATGTTTAAGTAACTATTTCATGCATTCAATTAATACAGCTCTGAATAGTGCTGAGTAAGTAAATTAATCATCCATTCATTTATTATTCGTACCACTTATACTGTTTGGGGCCGCAGGGAAGGCTGGAACCAATCCCAGTTTACTCTGGTGGAAAGGATGGGTACAACCTAGCAGCTTATCTATCCACTGTAGGACAAAAACAATCACAAATAACCACTCACACTTACATTTACACTCAGGGGCAATCTGGAACATCTAATTAGCCTAATGTGCGTGTTTTTGGGCTGTGGGAGGAAACCAGAGCACCCAGAGGAAACCCAGTCAAGCAAGGGGAGAAAATGCAAACGGTATACATTAACACCCGGGCTGACCACAGGGATCAGTCTTCTTGCTGTGAACCACACCGTTGTACCATCAATAAATCAATCAGATATAATGTGGCATACGAGGGTGGGCTGAAAAGTTTATAGGCGTACCATTATGCAGTGGTTGAATTTGACCAAATGTGTTTTAATTTTCAACATAGCCCCCCCTGAGGTCTGTACACTTCTTCCATTGGTGTTGCAGTGCTTGTATCCATCCCCTTTGCATATAAAGGATCATGTTTCATTAAGTAAGTCTTTGGGGCATTTTACACCCGAGCCTAGTGGCTCATCAGCTTATCCCGGTTTCTGTAGCGTGAAGCGACTAGGAGTTCAACTCCTCCTGGATGGGACGCTAGTCCATCACAGGTTACCTTCCCAGTATTTTTTACTGGTACCCATTTATACTGCTGGGTGGACAGAGGCACACTTGTGGTTAAGACCTTGCCCAGGGGTCTTAACACGGTCTCGATCATGAGTCCAGCACCCTAACCACTTCACCCCACTACTCATGTCTCAATGCTCTGGCATTACTCCTTCTTTATTCAGTCTATGAACTTTTCAGCCCACCCTCATAACTGCAAGCAGGCATCCAAGCACTGTACGTTGTGAATATTTCTTCATGAAAGTGGATATCAAGTTTCACAGTAAAATGATTTAGTATATCATAGAGAGAATGAAGTACAAACGAACATTCTCACTAATCTGAATGAAGCTGTGGGGTATAGGTAGCTATAACATGGATAAACGACATTTAGAATGGAGGCCATTTAAAAACAGGCTGGTATATTAAAGTTGTTGTCTCCTCTAAGTGAATAAAAGGTCATAGCATTCAATCTGCACTTCACAGCACACCGCAGGCTCGATGGGGGTCTAGCTTTAGCGTGCTGGAGGGCAATTTGTCCTTAAACTTAGCTAACTACTGCTGCCAATGCATAATTTGATTCCAAAAAGCTTCGGTGCATTTCATTTCATCAACACCCTCCATGTGAACTGCATTCAGTCTCTGAGTCAAAGACATAAGGGACACAACTCAGAGCAGGATGTTGTTTCAGTTCTAAACTCTTCTTCTGTAGTGCAAGGATCCGTGGCCCATCAGGCCACTGTGAGCGGGGGGAACCTCAAAGCCACTTACAAAGCTTTGCAGTTTCACTTCCACTGGGGAGAAAATGGAGGCCCTGGGTCTGAACACACTATCGATGGAGAGCAGTACCCCATGGAGGTATGATCCCACTGTACACACACTTACACCTTACTTGGAGATGTGTCGACATCACAGAATATTCAGATTCTGTCAAAGGATCTTAGATCATGTGTCAGTCGCTGTGTCTGAAATCACTCACTCATTCACTACTCCCAGTTCACTATATAGGAACATAGTGAGCTCAACTGCAAACACCATCCATAACAAACACTTCCGCTGCATTTTATTAAATCAGATATGAGGCTTTGGATCAATTTCTTTCACTACATTGCTACTTTAATTTTTATATTTTATGCCTAACATCATTTTGGCTTATTATTAATTGCCATTGTCTCAATAAAATCCCTCACTGTTTTGCCAAAAAAATTACTCCTATTAGGGTCACAGGGAGGCTGGAGCCTATCTCAGCCGACACTGGGCGAAGGCAGGGTACACCATGAACAGCTCGCCAGACCATTACAGGGCCAACACACACACACAACCATTCACACTCACAATTAAGGGCAATGTGGACCAGCCAGTTAGCATAATGTACATGTTATTGGACTGTGGGAGGAAACCAGAGTACCCAGAGGAAGCCCACGCAAGCAGAGAGAACATGCAAACTTCACACAAAAACACCCGAGCCTGGGACCTTCTTGCGGTGTTTCCATAATAACTATTTTTAATCTACTTGACTGTCTGTTTATATGTTACATACTTTGTCTTAAAATTTTGCCTGTTTTTGCTGTGATACTCTGCTCTTATATTCGCACTAGAATATAAGAGCAGCTCCTGTCTTACGGACGAATGCAATGCATGATGCTATGTATTGCTTGATTAGTGATTATTGGTTGTACACTACGTTTCACAATGTATTGTGGGATACACTGAGTGCACTGTATAGTGTATGATAATTCTCATTATACATTCGGACACCATTAAAAAATGGCAAACTCACTATAGTGTTGTTGTTGTTTTTTTAACCATAACTTGTTTATGAGGCATAATAATAATGTCAGGCTAAGCTAAATGTTAGTCTGTAAAACACAACTAACTAACACAAAAGTAATAAACAAATGAAACAGAACTCACCTGTTGTTGTGTGATTGAGTAATTGGGAATTTGGGGGGGGGGGGGGTCCAGCCCCATATCCCGACAATGCATTGGTCCAACAGTTACAAAACTAACCCTAACCCAACTGATTTAAGCAAGGTGGCCATCTTATATGAGTCGAGCTGTTGGACCAATGGGCTGACGGAACATAGAACCGTCCCCTTTAAATATACCGTTTTCTCACATGCTGGTGATTATGCCTTGAATGCACACCCATCCACTTGCAAATTGTAGCAAATGTGGCTCAGATTTTATTTTACTTGTAACGTTTATTAAGCAGATTATCATATTTTAAGTGGATATTCAACTAAGATGGATCATTTCATTCAGACTGTCAATCAATTCATTAATTTGAAAGATTGTATTGAAGTATTACAGTAATATTTAAAATAAAAAACTTTGTTAATAATAATGACTCTCTCTCTCTCTCTCTCTCTCTCTCTCTCTCTCTCTCTCTTATTAGATACATATTGTTCATATGAGAGAAGATTTTAAATCTTTGGAAGAAGCTCTGCAGAACAAAACTGGAGTAGCAGTGCTGGGATTCTTCTTTGAGGTACCACTGGTCTTTTTTTTTCTTCTCGTCTACCAGTCCGAAAATCATATAATGTTAGCAGTATTAAGGTTTTGCATCACAAATTGTCTTTATTGAATCCACCTGATTTTTGACCACTGGGGGGAAAAAAATATTTATTTTGAATTTTATTTATTGATTGCATTGATTAAAGTTTGCATGTCGCAGACATTATGTCATTATGTCATTATAGGTTCAGTCAGTTTTGAGCACATCTAATAAAGAAAACAACAGAAATTGAAAGTGGTTTGTATCTTTCAGAGAAAGAAAACAATTACTGTCTTAGAACAGTATTGTTGGATAATGTTTTGGTGTGCAAGTTGCCATGACGTATTGCATGATTATTTGGACTCTCATAAAAATACTGTGTTGGTTTTCATGACAGGAATCAAGGAGTGCAAACAAGAAGTATGATGGTCTTATACAAGCGTTGACAAAAGTGGAAAGTATTAGTAAGTGATATATATTTATATATTCTGAAAAACATCATGGTGTGAGTCTTTTTTACATGTAAAAGATACAATCTAAGCAATTAATTATACACTACCCATCCAAAAATCTAATATTCTATTCTAATATTTTGTTGGACTGCCTTAAGCCTTGATTACAGCATGTAATCACCATGGCACTGTTTCTACAAACTTAAACAATATGAAAACCTTTGTTTTTATCCAGTGTTCAGATCATTTTTCATCGAAATCTTGTTTTGATGACGGGAAAACTGAACCACTCCATAAAGTCTTCTCCAGCATATCCCAAAGACTTTCAGTAGGGTTAAAGTCAGGACTCTGGGGTGCCAATACATATGTGAAAATGATTCATTCATTCATTTTCTGAACCACTTTATCCTAATTAGAGTCGCGGGGAGGCCGGCGCCCATCTCAGCCGACTCTGGCGAGGGCAGAATACACCCTAGACAGCTTGCCAGGCCATCGCAGGGCCTCCCTGATCCACTCTTTCATTTTTTTGAGCCCCAATTTTATATCCATGCCATCAGGGTAGAAAAAGTCCATTGATGGCCAACTTGGTCATCCAGTACATTCAGGTCATCAGCTGACTTCATTTTAATGCCACATTAATATTGCTGAGCCTCGACCTGACCAACTGAAGTAACAATTTAATTTCAATTATGAGATATAATCAAAGCTAAAGGCAGACCAACAAAATAAGAGTGTGTGACTTTTTTTTTTTGTACAGTGTATATTATGTCATATTTCTCCTGTGTAGTCTTAAGTAAATTTATAAAAAAAAAAAAAAAGAAATTCATACTCAATTCAGTATTATCATTCATTATAACAGTGTGAATTATTATATTACATACAGTGTGTATATTATTATAAAATAGATATAATAATAATAATAATAATAATAATAATAATAATAATAATAATAATTTGCAGGGTTTATTATATGATGTATTTACTGTGTTTGCTATAATGTCCAAAAAAAAATGAAAAAATAAATTAAATTAATTAAAAAAGAACATAAATTAGATAGATAGATAGATAGATAGATAGATAGATAGATAGATAGATAGATAGATAGATAAATTAAAATCAGTCATACAGCATATAAATAGCCATTAATAGTAATCAAACTCGGCTGAGATGGACGCCGGCCTCCCCCGCGACCCTAATTAGGATTAAGTGGTTCAGAAAATGAAAAAATGAATGAATAATCAAGGTTAATATTAATCTTCATTCAGGTGACTGATATCATGATTTGCAGAATTAATAGTTAGCATTTAATTTATGAACAGTCTTTGGAGTAACCTACATTGTGCACAGTATTCACTGGAAATTATATTTATTACTTTACTGCATAGCTGAGTGTATGTTCAAGTTTAATCATTAAACCAACTGATAATCTCGATGGTGACTGACTGAAAGTAAATAGTTCTTTAAACTCAGTAGTAGTGAAATACTTTAATACATTAATGAAATGACCCATTACTTACATGACATCATACAAGGAAATCAGGGTTGAATCTGAGCTACCAGCTTTAGCAAAATGATGCCTTTGTTCATGTATTAATTTGTCACCATGAAAGCATTTGTTAGCCATAAAACCAGAATTTTTTATAGTTTTTATGGGGGACCAGTTTAATTTGTGGATTTTATAGTAAAGTGATACCAATATGTACTTCTTCACTATCCTAGAGGAACATATCTGTATTTTTCTAAGAATATAAGCTGATACTATGATTTTCTTTGCCCTAGATACAAACACAACGCTCACTGGTATCTCACTGAGTAATCTCATAACCAGTGAGGAGAACAGGACCAAGTATTATCGTTATGAAGGCTCTCTGACCACCCCTACCTGCACTGAGGCAGTGGTCTGGACTGTGTTTGAAATCCCCATCCCACTAAGTAAAGCCCAGGTGAGACACTTAGATTACAGGTACTAATAAATGCAAGTAAACTGGTAACAGTAATGAGATATGAACCTGCTTTAGTGATTCGAACATTCTGTGTATGTATTTATCACTACACAGCTCTCAGCGTTCTCCAACTTGAAGTTCAAGGATGGTAAGTCCATGGTAAAAACCTTTAGACCAGTGATGCCACGCAAGGACCGTATAGTGTACCGCTCCGGCAGCACTGTAGTCATGCTCAGCATCACTCTCCTCCTGCAGTGTGTGAGTTCAGCTCTTGCCCTTTCCAAGCTCTATTAGAAGACGGGCCAAGCCCCAATCCAGCAGCACCACGCACAGAATCCAAAAGCCAAATGGACTGACAGCCACTTCTGTATGTGCTTATCACAGTGAATGCGCTTTTGTTTTGGCCTCCATCTCGGTGGTGAGACCTCATTTTCACATAGGCGCATGACATGCCAGTGTTTCGGAGGGCTTATCTGGAAAACAGGACCGTGTTCATTGCTATCAATAGAAACCCAGCTAAGTCCTCTGGAGTGAGACAGAGAGGTTAGAAATGTCTGGCATTTAACTATCAGAGGCACAGCCAAACTGGAGCTTCATGCACAAATGCACAACACAACACAACACAACACAACACAACACAACACACACATATAGTACATACATGTGTATGAGCAGTCTGAATGTGGCCATTTGACTGCCAAGATGGTGTAATTAAATTATTGAATAATTTAGGTTAGATTTGTATGCACCAGCTCACAAGCATATACTAGAGAATGAAGAACACCTCCCCGGGATGTTCTGAGTCTTACTGCTATTTCCGACCCAAGCGACTTCTTAAATTAAAGGTCACAGGTCAAATCTGAAGTCATTTTTACCTCCCCTGTCTTCTGAGAATAAATGAATGCAGTGACGCAAACCATAAAGATGAATTATACAACAGTCACGCACGCATGATATAAATAGGCAGGAGTGATCATTTAAAGGGCACTAGTGCTTATTTTAAACTGCATTTAGAAGCAAATTATAATCATTGTGGAAGACGTCCATCTCATTCATTACCTGTCTTAGCTAGCTAGTAGCAAGGCAGGGTTTCGCCTGCAATCAATTACTTTTTAGACTCAAAAATCAACATATTTCCTGATTAGCAGAAATTAATTCAAACAATATTTAGATCCCTGTGTTGTTATCATTTAGTGACCGTTTTTTTTGGTGTGGTTTTTGTTTCATCAGTGTCATAGCATCACTACCATTAGCATGTCATATTTTATCCCTCTTAGCATGGTGAAGAACAATTTCGGATGTAATTTAGGTTGTAAGCTCTCAAACATTATATACCAACATCCGGTACATGTACGTCCTCATAGACATTACACCAGTAAACAAGGGAAGCCTGGACTCGGGAGTTTTTTTTAGAATTACTTTATATGTTGCAGCTAGAACATTAAAGTCAGGAAAGAATTAGCTGCTAATCCTTGATTAGCAGCAATCCATTTAAATAACATAGCTGGACAACATAGATGACTAGTTATACAAAAAGCTAGCTAACAGAGCTAATGTTCACTTGTCCAGATAGCAAGTTGGCTACCTGACTAGCAGGCAAAGAGTTATATACTAGAACAAAGAAACAATCTGAAACATTACTTGTACATACTATATATCTCAACACCTGCCCAGACTGTTATTTGAACTAGCTAATGTTAAAGCTAATTGTTTTAATGGGTGGCACGGTGGTGTAGTGGTTATCCACACAGCAAGAAGGTCCAGGGTTGGGTGTTTCTGTGCGAAGTTTTCCACCCCATATGACCACATGATAAAATCCTGTGACCTGTGTCTCAGAACCTTGAATGCGATTGTACTGTGAATCTTTTTGGGTGGAAAAAAATAATTAACTGCTAGGATTTGTGGGTAAAAGGGCATAGAAGACCAAAGCAGGAGTATGATATACAGTGAAGACATATCTTATGGCTTTTTAAAAACCTCCATTGCGTTATTTATACACCTCTGATGTATTTATTTTGGTGTATGTTAATATGTAGAGCGATGTTCTAATCTGTGATGTTATTTGTACTAATGTCTGAGCATTTTGTATAAAGTTCGATATATCAATTGGAAAACCTGAAAACGTGCTTGTTGTGTTGTAGTTCACACAAGATATTGAATGATATTTTTCTGTATACATTTAAATAGATAATGGGATGATCATGGTATGATGCTGATCATTAAGGAAATAAATATAAAAATGTTTGCAAGTGATACAGAATTCCCAATTCAATAACAAACTACTGAAATACCATTCATGTGTATTTTCTTAAACCTTATTCAGATTATTTAGATGCTTTTTATTACTTCAGATTGCATGATGTTTTCTAAATATCCCTTATTTTAAAAAGTTAATGAGTTGTCCATGTGTAGGAATACCCTAAAGGATAAAATGTATGTATAAGAAAGTTATTGATGTACAAAATGTACTCAGTTATTGTTGTTGCTGCATTGTGCATCTGATTTCTGAGATGAAATAAAATTATATTAAATTTTTTTTTTAAATAGTTTTTAAAAAAGCTATGGTGTTTGCTGTGGTCCGTAATTTATTTATTTATTTATTTTATTTTATTTTTTGCGATTTTACATAGAATTTTACATAGAATTATATAATCATAAATTTATTAATAAAAAAAATACCAGACATGCTACACCGAGAATCGGCTCCGGTGTTCAGAGAAACAGAAATCAGGATCTGCCTGAAAATGACTTTCCATTAATGTAGACACTATACATGCATGGGCCAAAGCTAATAATATAATAAGCTAAAATATATACACACATTACTTGGAACATTGAGGGAACATTAAAATGTTCCATAATAAAGTTCAAGGCACACAAATCCAAATTACAATCCAAGCACATATTCCAAGGTTTGATCACCAGAATCTCTCTATCGCTTATAGGAGTCATATACAATAACACAATGTCATAGGATAGGCAGGTACTGACGAACAAGAACAAAACTGGTTAAACATGGAATTAACAATCAGAGAATTAAATTCGTGGTAATGACTGGTAGCAAATGACACAAAGCAATACTTCACAATGAGCGACACAACACAGAGTCCTTAAATGGTGTGCACAAAATCAGGCCTGAGTGTGAACAGGTGTACTATTCAACCTGTAGCCCTTAAGTCAGAAATCAGGTGATTGCGTAGTGCAAGAGGTGCTGGGAAGTGTCTGGTTGAGTCTGTGAATGTGTGTCCGTGATGGTGTGACAGAACCTCCTAACCCACCTCCCCACACCTCCCGTCCAGATGCCTGTGGTAAAAGTTCTGAATTAGGGGGATAAACATAAAACACATAAAATGTCTTTATCTGGAGTCCAGTACTGCTCTTCCATCCCGTACCTCTTCCAATCTACTGGGGACTGCAGTCCCTTGCTCCTTCACCTAGAATCTAGCAATGTTTTTACTCTTTAAGCAGGTTGTCCCTCAGTGTTGGGTTGCTGTGCATAGGTGCAAAAGGTGTGCAGAAAATGTCTGACCTCCTGGTTGGCTCTTTCTACTTGGCCATTGGCCTCCGGGTAATCCATGATGTATCCATAAAAGCTCTTCAAAATCTACATATAAACCCGACCCCTCAATCGCTTAAAATGTCCTGAAGAGAAGTTCAGGCCACAATTTCAAAGGGTATGAATAAACAGGCAGGAGTCATATATGGGAACAGAATGTTATTGGATAGGCAGGTAATCAAGAACAGGAACAAAACTGGTTATACAAAGAATGTACAACCAGAGAATTAAAGCTTGGAAATGACTTGTAGCAAATGACACAAAGCATTCAGCGAAACAACACCGAGTCCTGTGAGTGTAAACAGGTGTACCAGTGGTTATGTTGAGTGTGTGAATGTGCTGATGATGTGACTACAGGTGTAAGGTTATTTCAAAGTAATTTCAGAAAAACACATACCTGCTAGCTAGTATGTAATATGTTTAATAGTAGTAAATTGTTTAATGCAGAATGTCCCACGTAACTGGCAGACTACTTATTGACGGTCTACCTGGGGACCAGATTCCGTCTCTCTCTGTCAACATGTGTGTCAATTTTCAATGTGTGACATGACCTACTCACTCTGTGACATCACCACTTACAGACCACTTTTTGTTTCACCCTGAAACCACGGAACTTTACGCACCACTTCTAGTGAGAATTAGAGTGCGGATTGGGTAGCATTTTTCTGTCCGAGCCCGGCCCGCGTTCGACAGAGCAGTAACCGAACCCGACCCGAGCCCGACAGGCAGTAAGATATTTATGTCCAAGCCCGACCCGAGCCCAACACAGTTAAAATCATCAAGTGAAACAGGCCCATTGGCTACCTACATAATAAGCTGTTTTAAATTTAAAATGTTCAATGCCTTATAGCGCTGATGTGACCGAGCACAACCCGAATCCGTGTATCATTTTTCTAAATATCTGTCCAAAGTTCCGAACCCAGCCCAACCCATCGGGTACCATCGGGCTCGGGTCAGGTATCCACATACTAGTGAGAATATCTTCATGACCATTAATGATAGAAACTTGATGTTTGGTTTACATGATAGGTCTTTATACAGGCTTTTAGAAAAAGTGGATCTGGTTGCTTTGGAAATCAGGATTATTATGGAAACTTTTTTGAATAACTCCACAAACACCTATGATACAAACTTGAAGTCTGGTTCACATGAAATGTTTTTAGACAGGCTTTTAGAAAAAGTGAACTTGGTAAAATAAGTTTGTTTCCTATGAATGAAAAATAAATTGATTTTGTGGTACAAAGATTCAGTTTTTTGTTGTTGTTGTTGTTGTTTTTTTATCACCCTGGGATATCCCACCTGCAGAATTGTATGCACTGTTTCTAGTTATGATGTGCAAAGTTCCTTGAAAATGCATAAATGCATATAAAGTAATGTTTAATAACCATTAGAGTTTATTTTACATTTATTTTACCCTATGCATTTCTTTTTTTTTTTGAAGTCACTTTTCATCCCTACTATGTTTCCTGTACCATGTTTACTCAGAACTAAAACTCTCACAAAGATAAAATCAATTGCTCTGCCTGATCACTGTTTAATCAGGTGCCTTGGGGAGAAATTACACACACATGCCAAGTTTTATATTCCAGTCTAAACAATAACTATAACACAATAACATTACACCATAATGACCTTCAAATGAAATTCATTTGAGAGCTCAATGTTAACATCCAGAATGTCATAAAATGTATTAAGACAAGCACATAATTTTATTCTTATTTGTACTGGAAACAGAGTTTCATATTCACAATTGTTATTGTTTTATACCTATCGACCCTTAGCTGAACAAGCCCTTACACAAAGCTCCATTTTCCCTTATACTGAGGCTTGAAACCTTATAATTTTATAATACCATCTAATTTAAAATTGATATTTTAATGCATACAATATATGGACAAAAGTTAATGGACACTTGACCATCAGACCCATATGTAGCTTCTTCCCAAAGTTGGCGCCACAAATTTCCCTTCACTATAACTAACTCAAACCTGTTCTAGCATGACCATCCCATTGCACACACAGTGAGCTCTATGAAGACATGCCTTGCCAAAGTTGGAGCAGGAGCACTGACCTCAACCCCACTGAACATGTTTGGGATGAACTAGAATGCCAGCTGTCCCAGGTTTTTTAATAATGCTCTTGTGGATGAATGATCACAAATTCCCACGCCCACACTCCAAAATCTAGCGCACAGCCTTCTCAGAAGAGAGAAATGTATTATAACAGCAAAGAGGAATGAAACCTGGAATCCAAAGATCAAAAAACACATATGAGTCAAGTGTCCAGCAACTTTTGTCTACATGGTGTAGTTAAATATGTGCAATGAACACTATAATCCTCCTTAGCATAAATCATCAGAAGGGGCGGCACGGTGGCGCAGTGGTTAGCACGTCCACCTCACAGCAAGAAGGCCTGGGTTCGATTTCTGGTCTTGGGTGTTTCTGTGTGGAGTTTGCATGTTCTCTCTGTGCTTGTGTGGGTACTCTGGTTTCCTCCCACACGCCAAAAACATGCACAGTAGACTGAGAGAGAGAAAGAGAGGTTGTTAGGTATTCTTATATCAGTGTAATGGTAAAAGAAGAGTTTATTAGTGCTGGGTGCAAGCAGGGACTCCAGCATGACTAACTATGGCAGCATA
>JBCNYH010000005.1:19792491-19803871 GCA_039654325.1 Tandanus tandanus
CCCCCCCCCCCCCCCCCCCCCCCCCCCCCCCCCCCCCCCCCCCCCCCTCCCCCCCCCCCCCCCTCCCCCCCCCCCCCACACACAAACAGAGTTTGGGGTGATGCCAGTCCAACACAGGGCTCAGCCAAACATTATACAACCAAAATTATAAATATCAACAACATGTCTATGGACCAAATCGATGTACTTTTGTATTTATTACAACAAAGACCAGAAATCTGACTTGAACCCCCAAACCCGAAATAAATTTTTTTGGATATACAGTACAATTTCATATACCTAAAATTGAGTCTTACACAAAATTGAGTCTTACATGAGCTGAGAGTGGCTATCAGCCATGTACAACGCAATTGAGTGGAATAACTATTTAATTATATCCACAGAATTTGAAGTGAAGTGAGAGTTTCTCCCTACTTTGTTGGCTATGCACTGCTAGCCTAATAAAAGTCACAGACATTGTCACTTGATAGTGCTCTTTTTTGCAGGGCCAGTTTGAAAATCTTACTCTTATAGACACCTATCCCACACCACTCCTGAATGAAATTTGGTCATTCTTACCACTCCTACAGAAAACTGGACTAATTACACACACACCCACAGAAAATGTGAATAATTGGTCTTTCTCCCACAGAAAACTGGATCAATTTCATTTAGTCTCTTAGACATTTTAACTATTTTCCCACAGAGCATTTGACTATTGCCACATACTGGCATGGAAATTCTGACTAACTGCAAACTCGCACAGTTTGAACCTTTCAGCAAAATTTGCTTATCAATTGCTTATCAATTTTCATTACAAACTAATTTAAACTACCAGGCAAAAGCCGTTACAGTACCGGAGATGATGGAATGAACTATTTTGTTGAACCATTTTTAATTCTCGAATTACACTGCCCCAAGGTCACTGAGACTACATCAGACCAATGGATCTGGCTTACGGATACAATTTAAACATGCCCTCGGCATTAAGGATTAGATCAGATCTCACTCTGAGACAGATCTATCATTCATTCATTCATTTTCTGAACCGCTTAATCCTAATTAGGGTCTCTGCCGACTCTGGGCTACACCCTGGACAGCTCGCCAGGCCATCGCAGGGCAGAAACACGCTGATCTTGACGAAAATCCGCAATGGTTTTTTACATGGCCTGCATTTGATAACCCAGTTAGCTGCACTGGGGGGACAACAGTGGCAACCCATTGATAGTGGGGCTTGAACCCCCGACCACCAGGCCACCACTGCCCCGACAGATCAATCAACATTATAAAATGGATTGTATGCAATATAATACTTAAAAAATAGAACATCCAGAAACGCATTTTCTGGTGATCTTCCACAGTGTAAGCAATTTAGATAAGCATTTCAGCATGCATATGCTTTGAAAGACTGTAAACATCACTGTATATAATAAAACATTACATAAATAGACTTGATTGAACCAAATTCCAATAAACTCGTGGTGCTTAAACTGGCAGCTCGGTCCCTTCAAGATGGCGGCGGGGTTGACGCTAAACGTGACGTTGCATGAGGCGTAGCACGTGACACGCCAGTCACGTGAACAGTAGCGGAAGTAAAAAAGGGATAAAAGTACAGATAAGTAGGCCAGGCAGCTTTCAGAACATCTCTGCTTCACTACCGCACAAAGTGTTGATAATGTGGCTGGTGAATGTTGTGTGTGTTGCTGCTGTGTGGAGTTTTTGTGAGTCGGTGGACGGCGGGATGCTTTTCCCTCGTGAGTCTCTGTCCAGGGAGGTGAAGGAGCTGGACGGGCTGTGGACCTTCAGGGCTGATTTCTCTTCTAACAGGAACCAGGGGTTCGACCAGCTTTGGTTTAAACAACCATTAGCAGAGGTAGGAAAAAATAAAAATGAAAAATACACCAAAAACATGCGTTCGAGGTGCAGTGCAGTGCTGCGCAGTGGATGATAAACTAACACGAGGAAATATCGCGATACTTCATGAAGTATCGCGATACATGATAACTAGTGGAGTGCAGGGATTGCAAATGGTAATAATATCTAGAAAAGTCCTGCAGAAGTGTTGAATGTTTGCCTGCAGTTTGGTGCATGTCCTTCAAGGGTAGATACGCGTGGCTGTGAACAGGACTCGTACCATAGACATCTAAATAATAATATCTTTTTACTCTGTGTATGACTGTTACTTGTGGTATTTAGGATGTTGCGGAGAGGGGTTGGAATCTGTGAAGATGTCAGAGATTTTTTTCTTTTTCCGAATTCCATCAGTATAGTCGAACTCGAACCGCACTTTTGATGTACATCATGCAGGGGGACTCTTAACAGTTCGGGCCGCATCATTTTATTTTATTTTTTTATTTTTTTTTAGACATGTCTTCGCAGTTTTTAGCAAATTACGTCGATATAGTAACTCTCCAAGCTATCAAAAGTTACCCCACATCATTTCCGCTCGAACCGCACATTTTCATGTATAATTTGTCGGGTGGCTCTGAACAGTTCAGGCCATATTTATGTCCATGTTTAAACTATAATAATAATAGCAGAAATGTTGAATGTTCGCCTGCAGCGTGTTGCGTATTTTGTAAAAACAGTGCAAGCTATGAAAACCACAATATATCCCTATAAGGTCCAAAGTGGTGTTACCTGTTTAAGGGTTGAACCTTGTTTCTACGATAAAGTATGGCGACGTGACGGTGCCCCAAAAGATGATGGGGTTTTTTTTTTTTTCAGTCATTCGACGATTTTCCATTCATTCCACAGGTTTTTTTGTGATTTTATTTTATTTTTTTAATTTTTTTTTTAATTTTTTTTCCGCCATGGTAACTCCAATCGCTGATCAAAACTATTTCACACTATTCCCGATTGAGCTGCCCGTTCTGATTGTATAATTTGCGGGGGTCATCTCGACAGTTCGAGCCACATTAATTTCTACGGAAGAATAACTATTATAATAAGTATAAGCACTGGGGATGAGATGTTACCTGCAGTAGTTATTCTGTTTGTCTGCAGGCAAAAATAACATGTTTGCCTGCAGACAAACAGAATAAATCTAGGGGTTTATGTTGAAATCCAGACTGAAGTAGCAACAATGTTTTTGGTCAGAGGGAGAAGTTTGAAAAAATGCATTTAATAGCCAAAAAAAACAAAAAAACAAGACAGGACAAAGTAAATGGGAAGTTTTGCCCTAAACTTCAGTCTTCATCAACGTTGGCCATTTTATACCATGGATTAGGTATTGTCACAAAAAAAAAAAAAAAAGAATCAAATTCGGGCTGCTGAGTGGTGCATCAAAAGGGTAGCCCACTATCAACCTGAAGATCAAAGGTTCAAATCACACAGCCGTCCTCAGCTGGGAGTCCATGGGAGCTAACTGGCTAAGCTCTCACTGAGGAAGGGATGGCATACCTTCACCAGCCAATCATGGGCATCTGTGAGCACATGCATGCAATGGGGTGGATAGCACTTCCCCTCTGAGTGTATTAGGCTGCCCCTAAATATGCATGTGTAAGCAGTTTGTAAATTGCGGATGGGAGCCTCACGTGTCATGGAGGGGACGCTTGCTTGTTTACGCCCCTTCCTGTTTGTTGCTGGTCACATGAGGCAAGGGAGGCAATTACGTGACGGGTGGGAATTGGCTGTGACAAAATTAGGAGAGAAGTGAGGGAATGATTGATTAAATGAATGAATAAAATCAATGTCACCAAATTTGTGACGGTACATTTATAAGGAACACGTGTGTATATATAAGAAGCCGTGATACTTCCCAGCAGTACATGGAGATATTCACACATGCCTACATGATGTCTGGTGATGTAAGAGGTAGCATTGCTCCTGCACCGGGAAAGTTCTGATTTTTAACACCAGTGTCAATCCTGAAGTAGCCGCGCCAGAACAGTTTTATGGTGCCCTTGTGTGAAAACACAAATGTGGCTCATTTAGCGGTGATATGAAAGCAAACGACAGTCGAGTGATGCAGCTTGTTACGAAATGTGAAGTTGTTTCATTTCCTGTGACAGTTTTTTCTGTTATTTGTATACAGCGGCACATGATCAGTATAATGTTTAAAGGTACAGTGTGTAACATTTTGGAGGATCTATTAGCAGAAAATAAGTAGATCATCAATAAATAAGTTTTCATTAATCTATTTAAAAAAAAAAAAAAAAAAGTTAAATTTTTTCGGAACCTTCCAATGTCCTGTTTGTATCTACATGGGGAACAGGTTCCCTCTCATGGAGGCTTCCATCTTGCACCACTATGTTTCTAGTAGCCCAGAATCATACAGGCGTAGAAGGGGAGAAGGGTCTGGAAAGAAATTTCAGCTGGTTGCAATCTAGAACCTCACCACTAGATACTGCTAGATACCGCCAAATCTTACATACTGTCCCTTTAAATTTCTATGATCTGCACACCATGTACCATTTGTTATTTATTTGTAATTACAGTTCTGGATCATCTATCAAACAAGTGTTTTTCTATTATCACCTGTTGTATAGGAACTATAAACAGTCATTTCCTTGATAGCCCTGCCCCCATCTCTCTCACACACACACACACACACACACACACACACACACACACCAATTTCTTTGTTCTGAAGACTTTCCTGTGGAGGAAAACTGTTAAAGCACCAACACTGGAGATTTCTTTATAAATGTTAAACCCATGTCGGTGCTTAAAGGTTTATGAACCCTTTTGAATTTTCATTTTCAATTTGAAATTGAAAATTCATATGATTTAATACATCAGATTTTGCCAAAAATATTGCACTCTGTCATTTATTTATTGAGGAAAGTGGCCAAAGTGTGTGAACCTTTTTCTTTTCGACCTCGTTCTGTTGTAATAACTCTAACTGTTTGTGGTAATTGTTGATTAGTCCTGTACAGTGACTCACGGGCATTTTAGTCCATTCCTCTGTACAGAACAGCTTTGGAATGTTTGAGTTTCGTAACATGACCTGCTCACACAACATCTCTGTTGGATTAAGGTCAGGACTTTGACTTTACCATTCCAAAACATTTATTATTCTTTAACCATTCATTGGGTCTTATTTGTTTAAGTGGGGTCTCTTTATCCACTTTTAGGACTTGTGTGAAAATCTGAGTGTTTTACATAATATTTATACAAAAATATCAAATTATAAACTTTTAAACACCATTGTAAATATATTATTACAGAAAACTTTCCCATATCAGTGCTTATACATTTCTCTTTATTAAACAACTTGTTGTTAAACCTGTTTATTTTTAGCCTTGGGTTTCTGGTGTCTTCTACAGGTCCCTGTGAACCAGTTGTTACAATAGAAATGATATGAACCCTTTTTATCTAATGAATGATATCAATCTGATGAAGTGTCACCGGATATTATCCCAGAATTCAGTGCGTCCGTATTAACTGAGTCCAGCAAAATGTCTAAATTAAACATGGATTTTCAACAACTCATTCTCCCCACGTCTGTGTCTATGCTTGTGTCCCATTTCAGTCCGGTCCAGTCATTGACATGCCGGTACCCTCCAGCTTCAACGATGTAACTCAGAACCCTAAACTGAGAGACTTCATCGGCTGGGTCTGGTACGAGAAGGAGGCGTGGATCCCTCAGCACTGGCTTCAGAACACGGATACAAGGATTGTGCTTAGAGTTGGAAGTGCTCACTACTATGCAGTGGTTGTAAGTTCAGAGAGTTTTTGAACACTTTGTTTTGAAAAATCAGTGTCTAAAATACATGTTTTTACACAGCCATTTTATTTTCAGGATGTATCATCAAGTGCACAGGTGTCAAACTCGAGGCCTGCAGGCCAAATCCGGCCCGCCATCTCATTTTTTGTGGCCCGTAAGAGCTTTCAAACAATATTATCGTACATTCTAAGCATCGGCCATTTCCATGAAACCTATTTCATCATCCTTCCACTAGGTGGCAGCAGTCTATATTAAGTAAGCAGCTAGTTATTCATGACTCAAGAAAGATTGCATGCTAGCTTATCGCTGTTAAGCGTTACCAGGAAATGCAAGTGAATAAAGGAAAAGGACAAATGCCTAAACATATCATTTTGCCATGCAGATTTCATGGTTGCTGTTTTAGAATAGGTGTTCAGTGATTATTCCGCTCTGAATCACCTTTAAATTTAGTGATGTGGCCATCAGTGAAAATGAGTTTGATACCCCTGATCTAGAGAATTAATTACACCCTCTGTTAAAAAAAAAAAAAAAAAAACGGAGAGAGAGATTATTTAAAATGGAGAGCATGGAGAATCGATGAAAAAGTAATTGTACGTGTGAATCTTCATAATTATTCTCAGGGAAACAGCAGATAGCCGAATGAGTTCCTGGAGGCTGGTTAGGGGAAATATTCCTCAGAGGTGCCAATAATTTTGCCACATGTACTTTGTGAGAAAGTGTCATAATTGTAAAAGAGAAATTCTGGGCCCTTGAGCAGAAAATTCTTTGTGAAAAATCTATAATTCATCGGTACGGTGGTGCAGTGGTTAGTACGTCCGCCTCACAGCAAGAAGGCCGGGGTTTGATTCCCGGGCTCAGGCGTTTCTGTGTGGAGTTTGCATGTTCTCCCTGTGCTTGCGTGGGTTTCCTCCATGTACTCCAGTTTCCTCTCACAGTCCAAAAACATGCACAGTAGGCTAATTGGCTGTTCCAAATCGCCCCTAGGTGTGAGTGGTTGTGTGTGTGTGTATTGGCCCTGCGATGGCCTGGCAAGCTGTCCAGGGTGTACCCCACCCTTGCCCAGAGTCGGCTGAGATAGGCGCCAGCCTCCCCGCGACCCTAATTAGGATTAAGCAGCTTTGAAAATGAAGGAATCAATAATCTATAAATCTATAAAAAAAAAATTTTTTAAACCTTACAATAAGTTGTTTGTCAACATAGATTGTGGGGTCCCCCCTCTTGGAGGCCGCCATCTTGCACTGCCACGTTTCTGCAGTAGCCCAGAACTGTACTGGCTTTGAAGGGTAGGGATTGTGAAGGAAATTTCAGTAGGTTGCAGTCTGGAACCTCACCACAAGATGTCGCTAGATTCCTAAATTTTACACAATCTACCTCTAATTGTTCATGCCAAAAGTCAAAACCTTTCTGCCATCACATGCAAATTAGAACACCCGTTCCAGTTTGGGGGTTTTTTGTATATATATATATAATATATAAAAAATTCCTGCAGTATCCACACTTGAAATAAATACTTTATATATTAGTAAATTCTCTTCTGTTGGCAGTGGGTGAACGGGGTCCAGGTGATGGAACATGAGGGTGGTCATCTTCCCTTTGAAGCAAATATTGGCGATGTGCTCAGGATGGATGTGAGTACGCCATGTCGCATCACCATCGCCGTTAATAATACCCTCAACCTGCACACTCTTCCACCGGGAACCATCCAGTACATGAACGATCCTACCAAGTAAGAGCTGTTTCACAGCCTTTAGTGCATACTGTTTATCATGAGGGTGTGAGGAAGCTGGAGCCAATCAGATTTGTAAATTCAACAGTTCTGTGATTTAGCAATCTTTAAAAACACATTCACCTGTGTTGGCTCTGCCCCTCTACCCTTTGCTACATCTGTGTATTGTGAACACACTAATTTCTTCTAAACTTTTTCTTATTTTTCTGATCGCAGATATCCTGCAGGTTACTTTGTTCAAAACATTAACTTTGATTTCTTTAACTATGCGGGATTACACCGCTCAGTGTTGTTGTACACGACTCCGGAGGCGTACATCGATGACATCACTGTTACCACATCCTTCTCAGACAGTACTGGTCAGTAATAGTAATGTTTGTCAGTCAGCCATCAAGGTAGTCTGATACCACAAAAATATGGGATGTTTTATTATTGTGTCTTATGTAACTTTATTATTGATATTAAAAGAAAAGTTGTTCCTAGAATGAGCAGATGTTTGTTTATTGTAGGTATTGTCTCCTACAATGTGACACCAGAGGGCAGTACCAAGCCCTTTGTAAAGGTCACACTTACGGATAAAGATGGCCGATGTGTAGCCAATGCTAATGGAACCGTTGGTGTTCTCAAAGTGCCGGAAGTCAACCTGTGGTGGCCTTATCTGATGCACCAGAACCCAGGATACCTGTACTCCATGGAGGTGCCATTTATTCTGAACCCCTGTCAACACTATATTAGCATTATTATTAGCATATATTTGCAAATCCTAATTTTGTCCTCTATAGTAGACAAAAGTTGTAAGTTATTAACAAAAGAATTAACGAGCGATTTATATACTATAAGCCAGTTAGCTATAGTGGTAATAAAAAGTAAGTGAACCCTTTGGAATTACCTGCTTTTATCTATAAAATTAGCATAAAATATGGTCTGACCGTCCTCTAAGATACAATAATCAACAAACAATCAGTTTTAACCAATATGTTCCATGTCTTTATTGAACACACCCATTACACATTCACAGTGCTGGTGGAAAAAGTAAGTGAACCCTTGGATTTCATAGTTGGTCGAACCATCTTTGGCACCAAAAACCACAAGAGCTTCCAGTAGCTACCAGTCAGACGTGCACAGTGTTCAGGAGCAAATTCGGAACATTCTTTCCTTTAGAACTGCTTCATTCAGCCATTCGGATATCAGGTGTGAGCACCATCTCTATTGGGTTAGGGTCTTTGCTCTGACTGGGCGAGTCCAAAAGGTAGACTTTCCTTCTTTAAGGCATTCTACTAATATATTTACTTTGACGTCTTCGTTCATCCAACTTTTACTGAGCTTCATGTAGTGGACACTCAGTCAGTCTCACTCATTTGCTGAACCGCGTAATCCTACTATGGTCATGGGGAGGCTGATGCCTGTCTCACCCTGAACAGCTCGTCAGGGTGCTTTGCGACGGGCAGTGGTGGCTCAGTGGTTAAGGCCCAGGGTTACTGATTAGAAGGTCAGGGGCTCAGTTCCCAGGTCCTTGAGCTTGGCTCTTAACCCTCAGTCTTAACTGCTCAGTTTTATAAATGATGAAAAACCATAAGTTGCTCTGAATAAGGGCATCTATCAAATGCCATAATTGTAAATGTAAATTTGTCCAAACTCTTTCTGGCTGTTGATGTATGCACTTTCACACCAACAGTTGTAATGTGATCCCATGATGAAATGGAATTATTGAGACTTATTTTCATATCAGATGGCCTGCTCTCTGACTGAATTTACTGGGGTGGCCAGTCCTAGACAAATCAGCAATCGTTTGTAATGTATTTTGGCATGATGACATCACACAACAACAAATCAAAAACAAACAAAAACTCCACGACACCAGACCCTAGATGTCAGGTTTAAATAAGACGGGTAACCCCTGCCCTTCCACCTGTTGGGGGTTCTCATCAGTAGCACTTTGTGTGAGGTTCTGAATCCCTTTTTCTCATATAGTATGATGTAGGGTGTTCTTTACCTCCACCAAGGAGGTTATGTTTTCACCGGCGTTTGTTTGTCTGTCTGTTAGCAACATTACTCAAAAACTTATGAACGGATTTAGATGAAATTTTCAGGATGACTCAAATGATGCAAGATGGTTAAATTTTGGCAGTGATCCAGATTATTGTCTGGATGCAGGGAATTTTTTTATATTTTTTAGCGCGGATGACGTAGCCATCCGGGTTACTGTGTCTGGACCACACTGAAGCATAACTTCCAGTCGTGCGTTCAATAGTGTAATCTCATTCCTTTACCTTTCTGTACATCTTTTAGGCCAATTATCACAAAAATAATCCAATTATTTATACGTCATTATCTGAGCGCAAGGCCTCTTATTCAGGGCAGGCCATATACACAATGCAATCATATAAATGGCTGCGCATTTGCAGTGTAGGGCTTAAGTAATAAACAAATGTTGCATTTATAAAAATGCTGCATTTCTTACATTACCATATGGGGGTACTGAATGGCCTTGGCGGAGGTCTGCGCTCTCCGAGTGTTTTTCTAGTTCTTGTTGTTGGGTGGTGTTCTAGAAGATTCAAAAACAATTTGGAAAGTAGATTCCCCAATAAAAGGTTGGGAAACACCGTCTTGGAGAATACCGTGGTATTAATGTAGCAGATGCTCAGTTAGCACTTTTAGATATCTGATTTGCATTAACTGTGGTTTACACAGGTTCAGCTCACAGCGGAAAATGGTGTTATGGATTATTACACATTGCCGGTGGGTATTCGCACCGTCAGGGTCACCAGTAATCAGTTCCTCATCAACAACAAGCCTTTCTACTTCCATGGAGTCAACAAACATGAGGATGCTGATGTGAGTACCACCAGAGGGCTGCAAAACTCCTGAAATATGTTTTCACTTGAACCAGTTCTAACCATTATTTGGTGAGGTTCCTGGGTCTTGGGTCATTTGAAGTAGCATATTAGGCCAGTATGGGTGGGATGACCCACCTCATCCTCTGTCCTGTCTTTTTTTAGATTTGTACTATTTTTCAGTGGGTTTTTAGGGTGTCATTTCAATTAAATATAAATAAAATGTGGCACTATAGCACTACTGCCAGCTAATATCACTATTGAAGCTCAAAAAACTACTGGCTGCAGTTATTCCTGATGGTATACTTTAAATAGCTTTCCTCTTGCACTGTAGGTTCGAGGGAAGGGTTTTGACTGGCCTCTCGTCGTGAAAGATTTCAACCTGTTGAAGTGGATGGGCGCAAACTCGTTCCGCACTAGTCACTACCCATATGCTGAGGAGATCCTGCAAATGGCCGACCGCCATGGCATTGTGATTATAGACGAGTGTCCCGGAGTGGGCATCAAAGACATGTAAGATTTGTAATACAATCTGTACTATGTATGTCACACTGATTGTGGTGCATAATTACTTTATTAACTATCTACTTCCTCTTCAGACGCAGCTTTGATAATACTTCACTCGCCCACCACCTTGCTGTGATGAAGGAGCTGGTGAGGCGGGATAAGAATCATCCCTCTGTGGTCATGTGGTCTGTAGCCAATGAGCCAGCAAGTGAGATGCTGCCAGCGGACTTCTATTTCAAGTATGGATTAAGAATAATATCTCATTTTACTTAAATTTTCGAAGTTGCAATCTGCTAAAATATATATGATATTTTGCATTAGCCATTTTGAAAAGGCTGCTATTTTGCTCTCGCGCATGCACGAGATCACAAAAATAGAACAGGAATTCCTCAGTTCATATAAGCCAATTTAATGGCAATAATAACAGTATACAGATATTAAACTAGAACTTCTGAATAAAATAAAACTGGAGACACATACACCTAATACAGGCTTACATTCACATACATCAAACAACCCTTTAGAGGAACGAGTAGTATGTTCCATTGTTTATTTATATATAAATTATTTCCATATATACTGTTGCATACACGTTTTTTTTTTTTGGGGGGGGGGGGGGGGGGGGGGTGGTTCGACGGCGCCGACGTTGCGTTTCCGCTGAGA
>JBCNYH010000005.1:19827740-19839648 GCA_039654325.1 Tandanus tandanus
GTGAGAGGCATGTAAAAGAACCATTGCAGATTTTCGTCAAGAGTAGGCTGCATAGCCGTCAGCATGTTTCTGTCCTGCGATCACAAGCTGGCGAGCTGTCCAGGGTGTACTCTGCCCTCAGTTGGCTGAGATGGGCGCCAGCCTCCCCGCGTCCCTAATTAGGATTAAGAGGTTCAGAAAATGAATGAATGAAGTTGTTCTGGGGTGGCTTGTTCCAATTGCCTGTGTAAAAGCAGTAGTTGATTGGCTGTTGTATGGGCAGCCCAGATAATAGACAATTTCTGATCTCAAATTCAATCACAAAACAAGTCAGTTATCATTCATGGATTGATCAGTAACATGAAGCATAATTTGTAAAACAGAGTTACCTCAACAATCGAATCATAAAATTAAGAGTGTTTCAGTGTTAGCTGAATCTAGCGTTTGGCTACATTAGCCCCTGTATTATGACAGAAGCTTATGCAGGTACTAGGGCGGAGTGAACCATTACGTGACGTTTGGATGGGCAAACATATGTCTGTGTTAAGAGATGTATACATCTAGGCTGATGCAATCAGAAGCAAATCCTGCAAATTAACAGGGAGCTGAAGAAGAGGAAGTTACTCTGTCATTACAGAGAGGCTTTCCAATTCACATTCCAATGTGCTTCATGGAGATGGTGGAAACAAATGCTTTGAACCAAGATACACAGGTGCATGACTGGCAGAAAGTATGTGCTTTTCAGCCACTAAGATTTTTCTAAATAACACTGCAGAGAATCCAGCTATGCAGCCAGCCTGGACACTGAGATTGAAGCCAGGAGATCGGCAATCTTCCAAAGACTTCGACACTCTTATGGATGAGCTTGTACTTTAGATGTGTATGCAATGATTGAAAACCATTACATCATAAACAATATCTTTGTCGGTCAGCTTCAACCATCTCTTTCTGGGTCTACTCAAGATATCGTCATATTTCATTTTCTGAATCTCTTTATCCCTTATTAGGGTCATGGGAAGGCTAGAGCCCATCCCTGCTAAATTATGGAGAGTGCAGGGTACACCCTGAACTGCTTGCCATGCACAGGGCCAACACACACAACAATTCACCCACTTACACCTAGGTGCAATCGGGAATATTCAGTTTGTCTAATATGCAAGGCTTTGGACTCTGGCAGGAAATCAGAGTACCTGGAGGAAACCCACACAAGCATGGAGAGGACATGCAACCTCAACACAGAAACACCATTCTCAGGCAGGGAGCTCAAACCAGGACCTTCTTGCTCAGAGTCAGAGGTGCTAACCACTATGCCACTGTGCCACCTATTACCCCAAAGATAGAAGTGGCACCATTATGTGAACTGTGTTCTGGTTGGTTGCCAAATTACTCAAAAAATGTCCTAATAGTCCATAACATGTCTCCATGTTTCATGCAAAACAATGACTCAGCAGTGGAATACATTTATGCAACTTGTTGTTGGATCCAACAGATGATTAAATAATGCATTTTCTTTTCACAGCATTTTTGCTGGTCATCATTATTGTCAGACAAGTCACTAATGCCTTCAGTCAGCAGCGTTTACCAAGCCTCTGACTAGTAAGGGCTGTCAAGCAATAAGCAGACCTGACAGCCAGCTAGGGGTTATTGACTAGCTGTTTGTGTAATTTGAGGTGCACCATAAAGATCATCAGAACTTCTAATTATTTGAGTGTGTCAGAATGATTATCATTAATCAAATATGGCATAAACGCCACTTAGGAGTGATGCCTTTTAACTGCTAGCCAGAATGCACAATCTAGAAACCCTGATGATGACTTTAATGCAGAAGTAGACCAGTTAAACATTCTGGAACACTTCCATTCCAAATTGGGCCCCCATGGACACACATTCACAGTTGTCATCTGCACCGTTTGAGCCAGGAGTGAGATTATATGCGACCCAAGCTAGTAAAATATGCCGCTTCTTAGCAAATAAACCTTTCTGCAGACAGTCCATAGTCCCGCCCCCACCAAGCAGAGATGCTGCAGACCCACATTACAGAGAAAAGGGCAAGCGAAAGTCCAAATGCTGCCTTGGTATTCGATTCTCCGACTATACGTTAGATACCATTGCTATTGGGTTTGTAGAGAAAGTCTGAGAATCAAAATCCAAGTCAGTGTTTGCACTTTCAGAGCCCTTTTCTCCATAATCTAATCGGCCAACAAGCTCTGGGTTTCACTAGATTGGGTCGCATATTTCCAAGCGTGGTTCTTTGACTGAACGAAGGCTTATCTTGCCATATTGTTCACTCAGGTTGTCAAGAATGGCTAGTGAAGTAAAATGGATGGAACGGCTAAATGCTACCCATGTAGGGGTCACAACTTTGCCTTGGTACCCAGGAACTCCTTGAATTCAGGAGACCGCCTTGACAGTGATAGAACCTCTAGCATACACAACTTTTACTTACATGTACTAATGCAGATGTTTAAAAGAACTGTTCCAAATACTGTTTGAAGTAATTGAAGGGCTCAGTATCATAACTTGCTAGGTCACAAATTTGTGATTTTGAGGAAAAACACGAATAATACGATTACATCATACTTATCACATGATTTGGTATTTTAGCTGCAAAGAAGCTGCAACTGTCCACTTTGGAGTGACTTTTATCACATGAAGAGACACCGCTATTGTTAGAATATGATACGTCCTCATTTTTCATCATGCATGGACTTGGGAGGTTATAGCACTGAGCCCTTCAATTATAGTAAATGTGGCAACTGATAGCTAAATTTAAAGCATGTGTATCTTTATATCAGGGCCTTGAATGTGTATGACAATGGTAGTGACAGGCATTAAAACATTGTAGAAAATCGAAAATTTTGGAAGTGGGCGGGGAAAGGCTGAAAAACACAATAATGCACAAGAAACAAGGAACACAATGAAATACTTTTAAGTACAACACATTTCAAGTCAAGGACAAAAAAAGAATTTTAGGCACATTATTGTCTAGTGAATGTTACTGTTGTGTACAGGAATGCTGACATACAAGAGTATTTACAATAGAGTACAGAAAAGGGAGCTTGTCTGAAGGGCTGTCTCAGCAGGGTGGAGAGAAGCACGCACTGCGCTCCAGACTTGTTCACAAGTTAGCCTTTTGATGACTGCGAACTCCAAGTACCCCCCCCCTGAAACAAACATGATGCCCGACCTAGGACTAAAAAGGATCCTTTTCCTTCTTAGGTGCAATTCGAACAAATGATTACTAAACTTAACAGATGCCTATTAATCGCTACGATGAGTAAAAACTGGAATGTGAGAGCTTGGTGCGGATCAACAACACAACTGGAGGATGAAATCATCTCAAGTCAAACATTTCTTTTTGTTTTTACTTGTCAGAAGTATTGTTGCTGTACTTGGTCTGTTTGTCTTTTTTAACACTAAAACAAAAATCTGTCTACGTAACTTGAACACAATATTTATCTAGAGAGCTGCAGGATAAAACAAAATTATAGATGATACAAGGATTTTTGATCTACACACCAACATCTCATGATTTCCCCATAGTTTAAAATTAGTGGTCTTGCACAAAAAGAAAAAAAAATACTGTAAACATAAAAATTACAATTTATTTGTTTAACAATTTCTATCTTTTCTTTGTCATTTAATGGAATTATCTTTGTGAACCGTACATAAACCTCATGATCATGCACTTTTATTCAATAAAAAGCCCATAATTCAGTTGATGTACAGCTCTACTCTGCAAAAAAAAAAAGAAGAAAAAAAAAAAGAAAAGAAAAAAAAAAAAGACATCTCCACTGGATTCAAGTAAGCACCGGTTGACAGGCTTATGCCTTCTCTACATTTCTCTTCTCTTTGTTCTTCATAGGACTTCATCTGTCCATACTTGAAGCGGTTTCTCAGCAAGTGCTTTTATGATCTTTCATTCCATGGATTCTGGCCCCATCACTCATGAGCAAGAAACACAGAACACAAACGGGGGAAAAAAACTTAAAAAAATAAAAAATAAAAAATAAAAAAAAAACTTTTGTTTTAAATCTTTTGTTTGTAAATGCAAATTAACTTTGTGTTCTGACGCCCTAGGATTTTTAATTTTCTTCAGATTGGGTATTTTCACTTTTACATGTACACAGAATAGACACTGGTTTGGAAGCAAGGTCTCTCGGTCAAGTCAAATGTTCGGAGGTCACATTTCTGTTTTCTTTCTTTTTTTGTGTGTGTGTGTATTATCTTTGTGTTTTATATTTTTTTTCCTTTTAGTCCCGCTTTAGCTGTTGCTTCCAGGCCTCGTTCAAGTACACCAGCCTCTTGTAGTTGAGCACGAGTAGAATGAAGTTCAGTGCATATGTGGTAATGCAGATGATGCAGAAGTCTTTCAGGACAAAGTAGAGGATGTAGGCAAGGTACACCGAGCCTATCACAGAGACGATGGACGTGGTCATGAGAATCAGGGCGGCCATCGCGCTCACAGTCAAGCCTGAGGGACATACATGTGGGCTGGTTAATGAAAGTAGAAAACAAACATCGTAATGTTATAAATAACAACTCCTTCTTTATCTGAGACCTTTACAAGAATACATTTCTCTTTCCAAGGCCAGGAACATCTCAAACCATTCACTTGTGGTTCATGTCTTCATTCAAGGACCTGAAAGTTAAAGCATGTGGTGATCAGCTGCAAAAATTATATATTCTATGTTTCCATTCTGGACCACTGGGTGTACTGGGCAAACATCCAATCGCACTCACATTCCCACCTAGGACAATTTAAAGTACCCAGCTGGCCTCATGTGCATGTTTGCAGACTGTGAGAGGAAACTGGATCACCCGGAGGAAATCCACTCAACCCTGGGCAAAACATGCAAACCCTATCAAGATACACCCTCACAGACCATGGGGGCTCAAACCCAGGACATTCTTGCTGTGGGACAAGAGTGCTAACCACCATGCCACTGTGCCCCCTAGTTTCTGGCAGGGTGGTGTAGAGGTCAGCACGTCCACCTCACAGCAAGAAAGACCGGCGTTCAAGTCCCGGGAGTGATAAAGTCGTTTCTGTGTGGAGTCGGCATGTTCTCCCTGTGCTTGCGTGGGTTTCCTCCAGGTATTCCTGTTCCATCCCACAGTCCAAAGACATGCACGTTAGGCTAACTGGCTGTTCCAAATTGCCCCCAGGTGTAGATGTGAGTGTGAATGGTTGCATGTGTTGGCCCTGCGATGGACTGGCAAGGAATCGACTGAGATTCCGAGAAACCCTGGTAGGATAAAGCAGTTTAACAAATAAATGAATGGAAATTGTAGGAAAAACCCTTTTAAACCTTTTCACTGGCAAATATTAAAATGATCATCTAATACTGCTAGTATTTTTACTTGTTTAAAATGTATATTTCAAAAATGAATTAATTTCAGCTTTGTATTTATTTTTTCTAAGTTTTACTCTTTAAAAAGTAATCTACCTACAACATTCCTACTACATATTGTCTTTCTTGCACTAGTACAGTATTATTAATCATTATAATACATCATTATATTTCATCACACCTGAACTTCAAAGAATACAAATCATTCTAACATGAAAATGACTCCAGAGGAAAAATGGGTGTACTGACAGAGGGAAGAGGTGACCTTTCCCCAGTTGGCAACACCGTGACCCAGGTACTTATAACCCCTTCGCATTCTCTTTTCTCCTCTAAGGTCAATCTATTCATAGATGCAAAACTGCAATAAGGACAATGGGACAGACGGCGCGCACAGAGCCGAGGAGAGCTGAAGATGAAAGCTGCAGTGATACAGGGTTTGAGTAAAAATCACCTAATATCACAAGTGCAGTGTAAATAGGATGCATGACTTTATTTACATTGAAATTATTCGCATTTAAATTAAAGCTTTTAAAACTCAAATCATGGATGAAAAAGGGTTATTAGAAGAAAATAAGCTGAATCAGCGAGCAGAATCATGATCATGTGCTGCGTTAGACACATGCGATGGGTCTAACTCATGGTCCTGTCAGCTGGCCACACAAGTCTACATGTGGGAGAGTCTGAGTCAGCAAATGGCAAAGCTCTCAGAGGGAAGAAGGAGAAAGAAACCGAGCAAAAACAGAGATGTGACAGGAAAAGAGTGAGTCATTTATCTCGAATGGAAGGCCAGGACAGGGAAGACGTTACTGATTTCACCTGTTTCATACAGATAACTGAGCCGATGTGCCATGCAGAGGCTTATAGGCCATGAAACAGTGGTTTTATCTGGGATCTGTGTGATGTAATGAAATAACCATAAAGTTGCTTCAAAAAAATAAAAGAAATTAAGCAATACATGGGTGTATAGAACAGTTTAGCCACCAAAATACTCCATCAAAACATTATAAATATAACACCTGTTATATCTTTTGACTATAAGAAATGTGAAACAAGATCAAAACAATGTATATATAGCGAGTTCGGATGACGCCCCACCAATCAGGTGCCTCCCTACCACACGTACAATCTGTGGCTCGGTTTGCTGTGCCAGGATAATAAAAGGCACATATGAGGTTTCCTCTTTAGGCAGTTCAGCCATCCAACCACTGCACCTTCTTTTAGGATGTGTAATAGCGCCCAATAAAACATGAACCCTTTGTCATTAGGGTTCTCCTTCTGCACGACAGGAAAAGAAGTCTTAAAGTAGCCTATTGGCAAAATAAAATCGTATCCTGACTAAAAGCTGAGTGTAACAGCTTTATAATCACAAAGCATGAAGCTATGGACTTGGGATTGGTGTAATTTTAGTAGAAGGGATTCAAGTTTTTACATTTTAGTTCATTCAGAAGAGATACGAAATTGCTACGATAATGCTCCAGTCTTCCATGAGACGCATTTTTAAAACTAAATAAAATAGTGGTTGATATTGTTCTTTATTATCTTGCAAAGGCAGTACACACCATCTAATTGGTCGCTAAATCGCATATGGACCTGTAGATATCGCCCTGCAACTTAGCCATTAGCTAGCAGCACTGCACCGTGTGATCCTTAAAAGCCTCCAAGGAAATAAAAAGCAGTGGAGACAGGATGCATACGCTAAATGAGAAGTTTATTGTGGACTGACAACACAAGAGAACCGAAAAACAAAGAACTGAGCATACCATGTAGCCCGCTAAGCTACATGTAGCAACTAAGCAAAACGAGTACAAGGCAAAGAGGACACCAAGAACATGGAGTATACTAAAGAACAGAAAAGTAGGACACAACAAAGAAAACACAGGCTGATGCTGTGACAGCCACTGAAAGGTGTAACACTCCACATGTCAGCGATGCAGGGAGAGAGCTTAAATCTACTTCGCCCATTCCGGCGGCAAATCATAGAAGTGGTGTTGTGATACTAGCAAATCCCTCATAGACAGAAATGAAGACTCCTTGTTCAGAAGCGTGCTAGTAACAGCGCCTGAAGTGAATTAAATAAGGCCGCCATTATAAATGCCATATAATAAACTGCTTATTAACCTCGGTTGCTCAGTCAGTACAGAGAAATCCCAGCCCTTCTATTGTTTTTGTAAAGACCTCCCCTTCAACCCGGCCTTTACTGAAAGACCTCAGGGCTAAGATTTCTTTATACGGACACTGCGCTCAGTAAATAAGCAGAATTTATTTGCTACCTGATATCCGACTCTGCTCATAGGAAATGCAGAAGTAGTGCATAAATAAAAACAAGCATTGAATTTCATGTAGTTATTTTTTTCTTTATGCTAAGCGCTCACATAGCTGGTTGTTACGTGAGCACCGTGGCTGGGATTACCGTGGCCATTCCAGCACATTTTGGGGGCGGTTCCTCGCAAAAATATGGGTGGAGGAAACATGCAGTTTCTCACAAACATGAGCAACTGTCTCCTGGCAGTAACCGCAATGCATACGTGGCTGGCACTGTTCCATGGACATTTTTACCACCACAGAAGTTTTACGGTAGCATCCAAAAAGTCATGTATGCCTCATAGTTGCAACGGTTGAACTGATCCAGCACTTGACGCATGGTAATTTTCAACACGAACAAACGTTCCATGGAAGCCACGTCCTCCTAGTTCTTAAGGTAGCTCCCGGCGCTTACGTATTCCAAAGTAATTGGAGATAATTCTGGCTTTGGAGACGTGGTGGTTCTTGTAGTGTGACTTGCTTGTAGAAATGAATTTTCCTGCCATTGCCACATGTTCAGAAACCTGGCTAACGTCACCTCTTAACGTAAACTAGGTACAGGAAGTGACCAAATTCTGAACAGGGATATAGGCCTACTAGGAAAATGTTAGGGGTTAAGTTTCTTTGAGTCTCACTCAAAAAAGATAAATAATTTATTAATTGATAAGCTATTAACCAGATAAACACTGTGTTTATTACACTGGACCTCGGAATTCAGAGTGAACAATTTTCCATTTTCGAATCCCCGGGCACCGCACTGTTTCTAATCTATGTACAAATCTTTTATTGCCTCTAAACCATGAATTATGAAACACTTAGTGAGCTCTAATGTGCACCAGCCCCTTGGTAGAGAACTCTTAATTAGATAAATCCCTCAAGACTGACAGAATTAAAACGGTGTCATTTTGTGCTGGCGGAAAGCCAGATTTCTTGGTTTTATTACAACAACCGCGGCAAGAGGAATCTGTTTCTGGATCACTGTAAAGGGCAACTTGTGCACATGTGAAAAGTTAACTGTTTGCCAACCCGTGTCATTGGCTGCCCTTCAAAGAAAGGTATGTTGTTGTCAAGTACTTACCTAATAACAGCTGAAACACATAAAACAACAGTCCGTAGACACTGTTTGGTTGATTTATTGCACTGTCGTTACCAAAGATGGACCCCAACAAGCCGAATCCTCGACCCCATCTACAGAGAAAAATAACACACAGACAGGGTGGTTTTAAGGAAACAAAAAATAAAAAGGACCATCTGTTTGGTTAATATCAATGACTTTCTGTATTTGGAGAATAAACAACAGCAAAGAAACCTTCGTCCTGAATAAAAAAAGTCACAAGATGATGAAGAAAACAGTGAAATTTAATATGAAAAGTAGAACAGAACTTCCCCTTGAGCAATCCGAACATCACCACAAAAATAAATAAATAAATAAATAAATAAATAAATAAATAAATAAAAAAAAAATAAAAAAAAAATAAAAAAAAAAAAAAGATGTTTCAGGTAGCTATAATCTAAAAACACATTTATGCACCTTTTACTTAGGGAAATAAAGATGTCGGTTTTAAAAGTTTGAACAGAAACCGTCGACATGCTTCCGTATGTCGCTTATATTGACATCGATGTTAAGCAATACATCCACTAGAGGGCAGTTCAGAGTCCAAAGTTTCTGATAACAGCAAACATGGTGGCGGTCGAGGAGGTTGTAATAATGTACATATTAAAGTGTCTGGGTCACTTGTACTGCGCATACTCCGTACTTTGAAAGCTGTTCATCTTGTTTAGAAATCAGATTTCTGAATTTCTTGGTTACTAATCAACATCCTTTTCTACCGCCACTTAGAAATTAGAACTTCGTCTTGAAATCATAGAATCCTGTTTTTAGTAGACAGTGATTACTTTCGAAACTTCAGGGCGTTCAAGTGCCTTATTGGTGCTTAGAATTTTGGATATGTCCGCAAGACGAGGAAACGTGCCGTGGCGGTGGGCGCAAGCTGTTATCGACAGCCATGAGAGGCAAGAGGCTGTTCATTTCGTATATTTTTTACCTTGCCCATCTTAGTCAGTCAATTGTTTCTGTTTTTGAGATGCAAAGTACTGAACAATCTATCATGCGGTGCGATTTGAGTCTGACAGGATACATGGCTAAATTGCGCGGTACAAAACAAGTTTTTTCACGCAGATGCTTAGTGTAAGATTCTAAAATCAAGGTCAAACTGAACTGCGCTACCACTGGTAGCTTCACATGCGCTTGTTTATTAATTCGCATTCATAAAAAGCTCATGCGCAATAACTGACACCGCCCCTTTAAGAAAGAGACAAACGCAGGGACAGCTTTGTAGACTGCGGTGGTCTCCGAAGCCATTAAATACATTGACATGCAGACGAAGAATTCTTTTGACTATTATACCAATAAGACATATTGACGACAAGTGTGATTACACCGACCACCAATTTTTCCTTTGCTACTGTCCAGCTCACGTCTTTGTGAGACTTTCCTCGAATGTCTTTGTGCATAACCTCGCTTCAACAATTTCCACCTTTATTAAATTTTCTTCCTCTTGACTCTCTTAGTCTATTGGCCACAATGCGCCATGCTAACCGGTGGTACTCCATTCACATCTGCAAGCTATCCACATACAAATACGTACAAAATATACACACAGCACAAAGAGAACGCTCTGTTCATATCCATTTCCATTTTAACACTGAGCCTTAACCTGATATCTTCACTGTGTGAATACACATGATATAGCCTGTAAACACGCCCCTGCCCCCCTCCCTGATGAACAGATCACGCCACCACATTGTTAAAACGGACTTTAGGCACTGATCTTGCTCTTGTCCCAAAATCTGGATGGTATATATAATGGTAATAATGTCATAGCAATGAGTTTATGATAAGACTTATCACTCTCCAGTACCTGAATTCCACCCTAACCCGAGGAAGAGTTGCCAGGGCACAGTGTGAATGGGAATTAATAATTACATGAACCAGAGCACCACCAATATACTTACACAGTCATGTATTTAGTGTCTGGGTAGAAACAGACCCAACCTGACACCAGACTATATCCATTAATATAAATAAATAAATATGAGTGAGTACAAATGAAGGAAAAGTGAATTTTGGTCTCAAGTGATCTTGTATATCAAATATTAAAAAGCACAGGAAGTAACAACTGCAATCTGAAAATGTGACTAGTACTTCTTTTCTTTCACTTCTGGTTTAAATCCTGACAATGGTCTGTTTCATGGTCAAGGTTGTTTATAATTATACAAGGGACCCCTTTAAGTAGGCACTCGCATACTTTATGACTGTCTCTTGTTTATTGTTGTATAGAGGAAGAGTAGTCCAAGCTACACTAGAGAAATCTTTTCTCACTTGCAATAAATAGTGTTATCAGAGGAAAATATTGCTCAAATTCTGATCAAGTACAGAATGTAATTCTCTCCACTGTAATAAAAATAGTAGCTTTTACCTGATAAAATTCTGAACTGCACCCGTAATTACTAACTTTTACTTCTGGAGGGGTATTTTCATACAATCTAGAAAGATGTTCTGCTGTGTGTAATCTCTATTTATAATCTAAGTGGCTTTGTTGGGATCCTTTGTCAGTCAAAAATGTCTTCTCCGGAAAGTAGACATTACATGTGGAGAACAGAAGTGCTTTTTCCAGATATTAATTGCTTTTTCTAAAGCAGCATAGTACTGTATAGCTTGCAGAAAAGTATAATTGGAATTGGATGTGAAATACTTTGTGTACAGAGTTCCACATCTGCTTGATAAGCATGTCCATCAAAAAGTGTCTTCTCCGGAAAACCACAATGATTGTCACTGATGCTGTTGTTACTGCAGTTAATAATATACACAACTAATGTTGAATGAAACCTGCTCAGATATTGTGCTTTTATTCTTAATGCTGTGAATTCTTTACAATTCTGATACACTACAAGAAGATGTACTTATTCTAGAGACCCTGTACCTGTTATACTTTTACCCAGTGTAATTTAGACACCATTTTAGAGTTTTATTTTTGAGCTACTGTGAACCCAAAAAGTGTACCCTGATTGTGAAACAGCCCCAATGCCACAACCATCCAATCAAACTTGGCCATGCTCTGTGGGTGGGAGGGATGCCGTCACTCTCTCTACCATGTCAATCACAGTGTCCCTAACCAAGCATGGACATTTGTGAGATGATGGACTTCAGCACAAAGCAGGAGAGGAATTACCAGCCCCTGATCATCAATGGGACCCCAGTGGAGAGAGTGGACAGT
>JBCNYH010000005.1:19846993-19859078 GCA_039654325.1 Tandanus tandanus
AGACCCCGAGATACTTGAACTCCTCCACTTGGGGCAAGACCTCATTCCAGACCTGGAGGGTGCATTCCACCCTTTTCTGGTTGAGAACCATGGCCTCGGACTTGATTGCTGATTCTCATCCCGGCCGCTTCACACTCAGCTGCGAATCGATCCAGCAAGAGCTGAAGGTCCCGGCTTGATGAAGCCAAAAGGACAACGTCATCCGCAAAAACAGAGACGAGATCCTATGGCCACCATACCAGAACCTGTCAACGCCTTGGCTGCACCTAGAAATTCTATCCATAAATATCATGATCAGAAAGGACAAAGGCCTAGTGGAGTCCAACCCCCAATGGAAATGAATTCGACATGTTGTTCCCAATGCGGACCAAGCTCTGGCTCCGGCAATACAGAGACCGAGTGGTGTGATGGTCACAGATTATGTATCAAACCTCAGACATTTTTAACAGTACATTAAAAAGTAATATATTTTTACTCTTATTAAAATCTGATATTTTGGGGGTAGTTATTTACCCATGAATGACGGTCAGTACTACTGTTATACAGCAATGGTGGCCAAAATTTTAGGAAAAACACCATTTGTAAATGACACGTTCGGTCATTTATTCTGTGCAAATCTGTAAACTAGTGCAATCACGATCACAACTTTCTCTTGTTATATAATCATAGCAGGACACGTTTTAGGACGTTTTGCTAAACCTAAAAGTTCTACGAAATCCGTAAGAAGTAACGTATTTACATGCTCATTGTAAAAAGTAAAAAAAAAAAAAAATAAAATTTTAAGTTCTTAAAAAAAGGTGCATGCCTGCTTGATCCAAAGTGCCTTTTTGCTTCAATATATCTGTTTTGTACAAAACCCAGACCATAATCAATAAGAACAAACTGTACATGATTATTAAAACAGCAGGGAAGATAACACACCATCAGAAACAGCTGGAACATCTTGATAGAACAGCTGTTTACAGGAAAGCTTGTTCAATTAAGCTATACAAGAACACAACCCCTGTATCTGGAGTTCGAGCTGCTCCCCACAGGACAACAATATAGAACGCCCCTGTCAAAGAACAGTATCGATATGGGTTCGTTTATTCCAAATGCAGTTGATCAGATACAACAGACTTAAATATGACTGTTTAGGCTGGGCAGTGATGACGTAACTGCAGTTCTGGGCAGTGGTGGCTTAGTGGTTAAGGCGATGGGTTAGTGATCCGAAGGTCGGCGGTTCAATCCCCACTATCACCACGGTTGGGCCCCTGAGCAAGGCCCTTAACCCTCGATTGCTCAGTTGTATAAAAATGATAACTGGAAGTCGCTCTGGATAAGAGCGTCTGCCAAATGCTGTAAATGCCTGTCCCAGCAACGACGTCTCTGTGTTTTTAAGCTCCCCTCCGTCGGGAGCGATGGGAACGGGTTCCGTCCGTCACACTTTAGTTTGCGGACACGTCCTTGCCGTGCGCTGAAGCTGGGGCTTTCGAACTTACGTTTGTTCTATATCGGTATACCATGAAATGGTCCTTATGGCGGGAGCGTCTGGACCCCTGTGGTCTATTTTTTTAAACTTGGAAGTATGAATATGTATGAACGTACGCATCTTGTCTGGTTTACTGTGCGTGTGAGACCAAAGACAATTTCCAACCTTGGCTGGACAATAAAGGTTATTCAATTCTATTGTATGCTATTCCTCCCATCTATGTTATTTATTTCGAAATTGGTTTCGTTTAAACCTTGTGTCCGCATACCGATTAATCCACTTATGCTCTTTTTTTCCTGTTTATATCAAAAAGCTGACAGTAACAGCCTAGACATGTCCTGTCAGCTTGAAGGATGTCCTGTGGTTGATAATTCCAGCTTACTCAGTTCCACGTCAGTGAATTACACACCAGTACCAAGATACTGAACACAACTCAGGGCTTTTAGACTAGAAACAACACTGGACTCGGAATATTGATGTCCTTGTCACTTTGCTGTGCTTTTATGAGCAGGATTTCAGCACCAGCAGGTACAACAAAAACACAAAACATAGAAATAGCCGCCACCACGGTGCGGAAACGCCTCAGAAACGAACCTGTCTGACACTATTAGCACCACCTAGCATCTCAGAGCAGCAGTACGGCTAAGGAATGAATGGAAAATAAGCCACAGGGTCGGAAATAAAACCATAAACAGCTTTAAAACACGTGTGTATACATTTCAACGCGGTTGTTGCTATCGGCTTTGATCTAGGCGGCTAAGTAGCTAGGTGGCTAATTAAGAAAGTGGAGATACTCGTGTATTCCAGCAACAAAACAATGTTTTTAGCCATCGCTGAGTTTACTAAATGAATGAATGGGGCTGTGAAAATACGACATGTTTATCTATTTACATTCCTATCGCGAGTTCTTCCAGGGACAAGCCAGGTAGCTAGCTATTAATAGCTAATAATGCTAGTGAACTGTAGCTAGCCTGTACGAGCTTGTTAGCAGTTAGCTACCTGGTTCCCTCCATTCAGGTTTACTAAAAAGCAAACCAGGGTTATTGACACGTTGCAGGGAAATGCTAACAGAGCTAGCGTTGGTTTTAATCAAAACAACGCAACACATGCGTTTCTAGCTGTGTGCTGAACTAGCCAGGTAGTTACTGGTACACCCAGGCTGATCACTGAGCCAGTCCTTATTAAACACCAGACTTGACTTGAACTCGTAGATCCATACTAGTCTACAGTACTCAGCAGTACGCACTCGGTAAGCCCTAACCCGCCACAGCTGTCCTACTCTTCTGGCACATGAGTATGTAGGTAGGCGGGTTTTTTTTTTTTGGGAGGGGGGGGGATGTAGCCGATTAGCCTAGCTTTGACTCTCTTACCTTGAGCCGAACACTTTTGAACAGCTTATCGAGTTGCTCAGGTCGCACATGGCCCGATAGTTCGCATCCCGGGATTTCTCCCTTTCCACGTGAAACGCGTACACGGACAACAATATTCCTAAAAGGCAAACGAGGAACCGGGCTATTCTCTCCCATCGAGGGGTGGACACTCTCAAGACGGGCGCCGCCATGTTTTTTTTCCCGGCCTTGCTCGCACTCGCAGCCTTCTCCGATCATTGGGCCCCGCGGGAGCGGAGACGTGGAAAAGCGTCGGCGCGCGCCACAACGACCAGGGGCGTGTCCACCTGCATCAGCGCTCCGCGGCAGACAGGGGGCGCGCGCGTGCTCGGGTTCAAACAGACGGTGGTGTGCAAAAGTTTGCACACCCCCCCCCTTAGGTGACTACTGTGGGAGGGCAGGGGGACTGTACTCATCTCTACTGCTCACCAGACCATCAAACATACAACCATTCACACTCAAACTCACACCTAGGGGCAATCTGGAGCCGCTCATTAGCCTAATGTGCATGTCTTTGGACCGTGGGAGGAAACCGGAGTACCCGGAGGAATCCCGTGACAGCACGGGGAGAAAATGCAAACTCCACACAAGAAACGTCCCAGGCTGGGACTCGAACAAAGGACCTTCTTTTTTTTGGGGGGGGGGATATACTGTATTAATCCCACAAGGGAAATTATTGCCTCTGCATTTAACCCATCCAAACTGAGCATACACACACAGGTAAACAGTGAGCACACACACTCTCGGAGCAGTGAGCTGCCACACATTGCGGCGCCTGGAGAGCAGTTGGGGGTTAGGTGCCTTGCTCAAGGGCACTTGAGCCATGAAGGTGGAGGAAAGGAAGGTGCAGCTCACTCCCCCGACACCGCACATTTTTCCTGCTGGATAAGGAATCGAACAAGGGACCTGTAGGTCCCAAACCCACTTCTCTGACCATTAGGCCACTGTGCCGCCCGCTACACACATCACTCATCACTTATTTGCTGAACCGCTGAATCCTATTAGGGTCGCGGGGAGGCTGTGTCTTCCTCAGACAATATTGATCGAAAGCAGAGTACACCCTGAACAACTCACCAGACCATCACAGGGCCAATACACTCGCAACACCCTGGACAGTTCGCCAGGCCATCGCAGAGGAACTTGAGGAAAATGTGTGATGTAATAAATCTGCGACAACTGCACTTTAAGCCAGCAGGATCACAGTACTAATCACTACATCACAACTTTCTAACAGTTTAATTTTGTAATATTCACTGTAACAAATTAGATTTTTTTACTTAAGGTTTTCTTACTTGTTTTTTAATTCCACACTGCCCCCATGTGGAGATAATAGTGTACAGTCTCATGAAAATATTTTTACTAATATTATAAGAAGGCCTGGGTTCGATTCCTGGGCTCGGGGCATTTCTGTGTAAAGTTTGCGTGTTCTCCCCGTGCTTGCGTGGGTTCCCTCTGAGTACTCCAGTTTCCTCCTACAGTCCAAAAACATGCACAGTAGGCTTAATTGGCTGTTCCAAATTGCCCATAGGTGTGAGTGTGAGTGTGAATGATTGTGTGTGTTTCCCTGTGATGGCCTGGCGAGCTGGTCAAGGTGTACCCCGCCCTCGCCCAGTCGGCTGAGATGAGCGCCAGCCTCCTCGCAACCCTAATTAGGATTAAGCGGCTTAGGAAATGAATGAATGAATAATATCTTTTTACTCCTTATACACTTATATATACACCATAGACTGTAAAAAAGAAATGTGTGCAAACATTCACGTTCGAGTCCCTTGCACGGTGATGGCGTTTCTATGTGGAGTTTGTATATTCTCCACATGTTTGTTTGGGTTTCCTTTGGGCACTCCGGTTTCTTCCCACAGTCCAAAGACATGCACGTTATGGTAACTGGCTGTAGCAAATTGCCCTCAGGTGTGAGTGTGCATGATTCTTTGTGTGTGTTGGCCCTGCGATGGACTAAGCTATTCAGGGTGATCTCCGCCTTCACCCAGAGTCGGCTGAGATAACCTCCAAGCAACCCTAGTAGGATAAAGCGGCTTTGCAAATAAATGAATGAATGAATGAATGAATGAATGAAGAGGAAGAAGAATATTGTACTTGATAAAGATGACTGTAATATTGCACGTCATGTTGAACTAAAAAGTACAGCAATACTGTGCAGCATTATTCTTGGCCTTCAGTATTTTCTTTTTTTTATATATATACACGCCTTCTTATTTTATTACTCATCTCTGATTGGACGATCTTGAAGGGTAATGCGACCACATGGTTGTTGACTGATCAAATTTCCAGCCAATCAACTATCGGGAACTTAAGCACGTGACACTAATGCGCTTGAAAAACACAGATAAAACCACGTGACATCATCTGTTGTTTACGTACAGGAGATGTGAAGGCTTTCGAGTCGCGTGAGGTGAATTTTCTATAAAAACAAAGCAAGATGGCTACTGATTTTGAACGGTTGGTTTCGTTTGAAGAGGCACACTATGACCAGTATGAATATTACAACCTGGATGAATATCCTTGTCATGCCGGAGGAAAAGGAAGAACGAAGAAAGAAATCGGATTGAACACCAACCGCCATTGTCCTGCAGGGCATGAGAGGAAAATCGCAGAGAAATTCCGTAACAGTGAAATGAAGAGGAAGAGAACCAAAAGCTCTTCGTCCTGAGAGATGTTTTATTGGTAAGGATGTGGATATTATGGGCTGTTTATGTGTAATTTTGTGTCTTGGTGTTTATTGTCCCTCATTCTTGCGACATGCCCCTTCTCCTATGCAGTCCTTCCCTGTTTGTTGTTGTTGTTTTGATAATTTAGCAACACAAGTCACATTAACACTAATGACTTTTTTTTTCTCCCCTCCCTGATTTTATTTAAATAATTTTAATGCAGAGCCAGGAATGCCCCACTGAAGATGACTTGAGAATCGGATTGTGGTCCAAATGTCTGTTAAACCTTTGCCTTGAACGAGAGCACGCGCCACTGACGCAGCTAAAGCCATTGCCTTGCTTTTCCTGCGTCGTGAGCGCGCATGCCGAATTCCGCGTGTCCGTCATTTGGACGTCGACGTGTGTGCGTGTACCCGCTGGAGCACGGTTGCGGCAGCGCGCACACAGCCTTGTTTTGCTTGGGTGTTGGCCCCCTTTTTAAAGGTGTTCTTATGCAGTGTATTGGTGTGTGTGTGTGTGTGTGTGTGTTTTTAAACGTTGTGTTTTGGTGTTAAATCACTGAATTAATAATAAACTGATTAAGTCATTGATTATTTTGAGGTTGCCTCCCCCTCTCTCTCTATAGCATTGTTTTGAAGTTTCCACATGGAATAGGGGGTCATTAGGTAAAGCTACAGTTATCTGCCTACATGTTTATTATCCACATCTGGCTTATTATACAGTAGAAGGCTGATGCTATCACCATTAGGCAGCCTTGTCCTTTAGTTGGAGGAGAGGGAGTGAAAGGTTGCTGGTTCGATTCCTGGACCAGAAGTGAAAAATGTGTCCCTTTTTGCCCTTGAGCAAGGCACCTAATCTAGGTGCCGCAATGTGGCGGGCTCACTTTGGATGGGTTAAATACAGAGCAAAATCTCCATTGATGCATTAACACAGTATCAAAAAAAGTGTACAAACACCAATTCCTTCTAAAGAGCTGATTTCATTATGATGGGATGGGGGAGATGCTTGACTGGGCACATGTAATTATATTTTAATGCATCAGTAATGGAATGCCAGGTATCTTAAAATCAGTTATTAATGGTATCAGTAAGTGTACATTCACGTAAAAGAATGTGAACAAAAGTTTATACCACTTATCCGGCAGGGTCGTTGGGGGGAGGCTGCGGCCAATCCTACCTGATTCTGGGTCGAGGCAGGGTACAGCCTAAATGGCTAACACAATTGACCATACACTCACCTTCACATTTATGAGCAACCAGTTGCCCCAGTATGCATGTTTTTGGACCACTGGTGGCAACCAGAGTACCTGGAGGAAACCCACACAAGCAACCCTGCATGGTGTATATACAGTTCTTATTTGCTAATCCTTGTTGAAACGGTGGGTATTATATATAAATTGTTGGATCTATATGGTGGTTTTATTTATATATGGAGTGCTAAACATCCCAGGATAGTAAATAGGAATCTGACTTAACATTACGAATCTCTTTTTATTAAAACAATGTACTGTACTATAGTCAGATCTCATTTGAAAATCATTCCATGTTTTATGTGCGTATACAGAAGGCTGCTTCACTACTACTTTCCTTGTTGACTTTAAAGACGTTGAGTTAAACCTGCAGTATATTAGGGAACCATCATAGTGAATGATTTGGAGCGTAACGACAGCACCAGTCCATTTACGCCATTTTATAAATGTGCGAGTTTGTATAGGACTGGAATCAATTTGTACACAGGTTTGAAAAAGTATTCACACCCCATTGTCTTTCATGAAGGTCATCTCAATTGCCATTTAAAATATCTAATCAATGTAAATAAACAGACACGGACACGAAAATATTCTTAAAATAACTATTTGCACACCGCTGCAGCTTTAAATGAAACTGATGAGGAGTTGAAACAATGTTTACTGTCTAAAACACCCTTGCAAGTGAACCTTGTTTTATGTCATGTGAGACGTGCAGGGGATGGGCATGTAACATTTCACAACCAATTTTGATACGAGATGAGACACGACGACTCAGGCAGTGAATCTCACTACGTGAGGGCAGTGGTGGGTCAATGTAAGTCATTCTGGATAAGAGTGTCCGCCAAAATGCAGTAAATATTACAATGTTGAATCTTTTAAAATATTTATTTAATCTTTGAATTTGATCAGATCATCCCAACCCTCCAAAAAATATCATTACCTTCTTTTCATAACTTGCGAATAAACAAACAGATATATAAAATATGCCTTTTCGGTCGAATGTAATAAAGTGAGGAAGTTATTTAAGACTGTAAGTTAAATCATTATTATGTAGGTTGTTCAGGGTGGATTTTTACTCCTTATACGAAAAGGCATGCTTCTGCAAACCTGGATCACAAAAATAAAAAATGATAATAATAATCAGGCAGGTTTAAACAGCAACATTCAGTATTCAGGAATAGGCAAGACCCAGAGGAGGTTAAAATAATTCTGCTTTTTTCATTGTCTTCATGACTCATGCACTTCCTTAAACGAGCAAGCACCCAAGCACCACCTTCCTCCTGTGGAAAATTCCATTTTACCAGAGAAGGGAACGGACATTGCATGAATGATGTACTTTTGCCTCAACATGTCATTTATTCGGTAGTTTATTTTAGAACAACCTTCGGCGAAGGCACAAGATGTCGGTGTATAACTTTGAAATTGGCTTCAGAGTGAGCAACAAACAACCAACCAAAAAAGAAAAAAAATAATAATAATAACAACCTCAAGCATATTTGGGATAAAAACTAACAAGTCATAGTTTGGATGACGGTCCATGCTATATTCACTCAAGACATTTTTTTAAATGTTCCTATGACTATATTAAATATACAGTATATCTGAGGTATATTCAGCATTCCAGAGAAACCTGAGTGGCCTTATTCTGTGTTAATCATACATCATGCATAGAATATCAATCGAGAAGAGGTGTTTGTTATGCGTACAGGTATATCGTGTCAAGATAGAACAAGTGTGTGGACCTACAAATGGTTGTGACAGGCATGCATAGCTTAGGAAGGGTAATATTCAAAGTCAGTCTCATGTACCACGTACATGTCGAGATAGTAAAGCCAACGAGAAGTCGACGGCATCAATCAAATATCTGCTTAGAGGAGGAACTCTGGTTAGAGGTTCTTCTGAATAGAATTCTTCATAGGATTTTTACACGATGGATGACCAACATCCAAATAATCAGGGTTGAGTCTCGGAAAGAACATGACGGCACAAGCATCATACTGAACACTCTGTATATCAGATAACCATCAGTTAGATGCGTTTGGGGCAAAATGGGCAATGGAAAGGGTGTGGTCTTTAATCATGTGGTTTCTAAATGTAGAATGGTTTCTGAATACTAAGGTTACAATTTTTTGGGGGATTTCTAGTTTTAAAAGAGCTTCGGCAAATTTCATCCAAATCTTATGATAGAAAAATCAAGCTAAGAAAAAATTGGATGGTAGACAAGCCTAACCTTTTCATCCTCGGTAGAACACTGGCTTTACAGCTAAAGTGGTTTTCTCAGACACCCATCAATCATTTCTTTCCAACCAAAACAACAACGTACACATAAAACTATGTCCGTTTCTATAAATTGTATAAAATATCTGCATTTTGGATTAAACGCGAACTACATGTTAGCCATTAATCAGCTAGAAACATCCACTGGTGTTTCAGAAAGCATTAAAAAATAAATGCCCGTATAATACTTTCAGTACAAAAACAGAGTTTAAAATGGCCTGGAACTGAGTGTTGATAACGAACACAGAGTTAAGGCCATGGTTGCGCACCAAGCATCCAGGGAATATTTGGGCCTCTGCTCATAAACATAGTTGGTATTCATGGAGGCTGTTCTCATCAACACAGGTAAGCAAATAAGCTCCAGAAATAGTACATCCACTTAAGAAGTACATCATGACCAAGCCTCCAACGTGGTTAAAGGAAGCATGCAAGTGATCATAACAAGGTAAGCTTACCTAATATGCATCCGACTAAACTGACAGTAGAAACAGGCAAGTATAAAAACATCCCAGTATCAAACCACTGGAATACACGAATCAGTCAAAAGCTATTGGAGAGTGTGCAAAATGTATCATTTTGTACAAAGACCAGCAAAACACTTAGTTTTAGGTACGTCGTTCCGATATGTTCAACGACCAATCCAATGTTTTAAAGATGAGTACTTTGAGCATTGCTTTATCCAGCATTGGGGCTTCAGAGGAGAAAATAAAGTAATCTCTGAGTGGAATCAATCTCCTCTGTAATGGCGTCAACATGTGCACGAATGCTTCAGGACTTCTGATATCTTGACAAATTGTGGCCAGTCTTCTAATAGGTTTTATTAAGAGGAATCATCAAAGATTCCCCAACGCCCTGCCCAATGTTCTGACTTAAAACGTCAGCAAAACAAAACTATAATAAGCCTCTTGGGTGAGTGGTGAAACATCTCCAAACCCAACCACACTGATGTACTCCTGCAATCAGTATTAATATTCTAGATATTAATGCAGTTTGGTGTTCAAATTAATAGCGCGCCCCTAGAAGCCTTGAGGTGTACTAGCTTTTTGCGGTGTGGAGTTTACGTCGGAAATACTCTGGTGCTGCTTCTTGTAGCCAGTCGGGATCCACCAGGCAAAGGTCCCTCATGTAGCAACGAGATGTATGCAGGAGCTCGTTGAACACCACGTAAGCCGGCTTGGCCTGAAACAGGACGGAGGACGGGTGGATGGCAACGGTCTGGTGGGTGTCCAGTGCCACGTAGGTGCCATCTGGCTGGAGCTCAGCAGCGTTGGCGAACATGCCGTGTGACAGACAGCGCCGCACATTAGCCAATTCAGACAGTGAGGATTCCAGCTTTAGTCCCAGCTACAAAGAAAACATCATGCTGAAACTTCCTCCTAGGTAGATTTATAGGTAAGCAGTTACATTTATATGTTTGCTATTTAAAATCCCAAAGCAAAAATAATTTATTTTTCAAATTTGTCTTCCGATTTGATGCTTCCATAGGGTGTGTAATAACGACGCATGCGCCCTCATGAGTGCACATCTTGTCAAGTGGTGCACTGTCTGGGACACAGCCAGTTTGATTTGCTGTGCTAGAGAAATGCTCAAGTGCTTTGCAAACTTTTTATTTGTTTTGACGCAAATTAAAGGATAAACTCAGTGAAAAACCGTCTCGTTCCGTATCTGGTGTAAGCTAAGCTACTATGTAAGAAACCAGTGTTCCAGGTAGGTTGTTTTAGCATGGTGCAGCACCATGCCTTTCACGTGATCGCCATGCCCTTTTTATACACCCGCTATGCGGCTATATTGTTATTTACATTCTATTTTTCTGAAATCACCTGCCGTTATTTTCCCTGCCTCCACGAACTCGGCAACTAGGAACGTTTAGTCATGCGCAGTGCACGCATAAGCTCGCTTCTAGATGCTTTTCACTGCCTCCATGACCCCCGCTTGTCCCCGGCAACTAGATCTGCTAGATTTTTTTTTTTCTTAACCAAACATCCATGCGCAGCGTTCATCAGCTCGGCTTGTCTTCTGTAATATTAACATTCAACTAGCAATGCCAAAACGAAAAAGACAGCTGAAGGAGTTGGCCAAATATTTCCTTGCAAAGATTCTTCAGCAAATCGACTAATGACGGCAACGTGTAAGTTTCTATGGAAGGATTTTATTTTAATTACAGTATTTTAGACTAAGAACCCCCCTGGTTCTGTGCTGTAATTACACCATGTGGTGCGCCCTTTATTGCACTATTGAGCCAAGCCTTCACAAAATCCTAGCTGGAACACTGGAAACTATCTGCACATTGCGCACAATGGATCAGCTTATAATGTTCGGCCAGATCTATGTCTCAGCCGGGCCAGCCCGATATTTCTTCCCATGATTTGATTGGCTGAAACTATATAGGTTGCTCGATGGCCATTTTATATTTATGGTCTTGGTGTCTTAACTCTGTGTAAACAAATTGGAAAAATATATTGTTTTTGCTTTGGGAAGCTGAAATAGTGCGAGAGAAACGTTTTGGTCTTTTCTTTTAACATCACTTATAATCACAACCTTCTAAGAAGACAGAAACAATGCCTACTAAATACAAGCCATGCTGTTGATAGTATTGAATCATTTCCTACCTTAATGCAAATGTCCCTCAGCTGGGCTCGGACTTCAGCAACCAGACCCATGTTTCTGCTGTTTACAAAGTTCTCCCTACACCACTCCTGCATTAAAGAACAACACCAAACCATATACAAGTGACTTTACATGTTTAATTACTGAATGTAGTCCAAGCTTTGCAATGCACAATATTTTAATAGCCATCGCTACTGAATTCGGGAATTTTTTAAAGGATTGTTTAATAATGTGATTTTTGACAGTTTGGTTCATATGGGGGACTGGTGGGCTTGGTGGAGGTTTGAGCTCTCAGAGTGCTGTTGTTGCTATCATGAGACATAGTCTACCCATTCAGCTAAAAATGTCTAGACTAGAGAGAGAGAGAGAGAGAGAGAGAGAGAGAGAGAGAGAGAGAGAGAGAGAGAGAGAGAGAGAGAGAGAGAGA
>JBCNYH010000005.1:19863029-19876600 GCA_039654325.1 Tandanus tandanus
TACACACATCATGTATTAAAGATAATATCCTTAAAATGGTGTCTGTCATTGTCTACACACACTTGGAGGTGATTTCTGAAGGCTACCATGGCACAACAAGTCATTTTGGGCGGAACAGTGGCTACTTCCTACAGCCATAAGGGCTTCAAGAGTTTGGGGTTGCTAAATACACTCATGCTTTAAGGGGCGAAGTCAGGGGAACGGGCCGATCACCCGACATGACTATGCAACGAGATCACAGTATCCGGAAACAATTCCCTGAGCACTTCCAATTCTCTTCGAGCTGTGTGTGCTGTAGCCCCATCTTACTGAAACCACACATCGAGTTCTTCAAGCTCAAGGTGTTAGAGTTGGGCTACCAACAGACCTTAGAACTGCCTCTCCTGTCACCAAGTCTCTTTAATCGTTTGATTCTTTGAGATGCGGAAGGGTTTTTTGGGTCACCCTGTAGACAGACAGACATTTCTCACCAGATGAAGGCTTGGACATGAAGTCAAAGTTGAGCACATCAGGAACACCCAGAGCCAACAGCTGCAGCGTTACACCAGCCAAATTACACCTACATAGAAAAGATCATGATGAACTGAATTACAATTCAATTTAAAAAATGATGACAGTGGATTCATACATTGTGTAAAATGTAATAATATTCTTTTGCTCCAATTCACCACATATATACATTGTCAGGCTATCTACTGCACTGACCGTTGTATTTCAGGTACAGTCATGTTTGCCAGGTTGTCAAATTCGTCTTCAGTGTAGAGACGATAACAAGAGCCAGAGTCCTCTCTTCCTGCCCTGCCGGCCCGCTGCCATGCCTGGGCTTTGGATACTCGCTGCACAGCCAACACCTCCAGTCCACTGTCTAATATACATAAGATAATAACAGCATATCACAAGAATGATTATGATTCATCTTTTTTTTTTCTTTTTTCATATATTGATATCTAAAATGAGATAACCCTGAATAATCAACACTTGTATGAATAGGTGGGAATGACATGATACTGAAATATCAGTTTATATTAAGGTACTCAGTCAAAGTGTGTTGTCTAATGCCATCCTCATGTTTGAGGGTAGGCGACTCTATTCTCATAGAGTTCTCTTATCAGATTATTTTTTTTACAGGGTATGTTGACAGGCCTTTTCCCCGAACCCTCCATAGCACCTGCTATCCCCGGGCAGTCTCCCATCCAAGTACTAACCAGACCCGTCCCTGCTTAGGATCCGAGATCAGACAGGATCAGGCGTTCACAGGGTGACTGAAGGCCATTCAAAGTGTAGTGTGTAGTAAATGACAATAGCACCATCACATGGCATTTATATGGTATTGCAATCACTCAGATTGTGTACGCAATCTACAAGCAGTCGATTTGTGAATTTTTTCTACAAAGAAAATGTGGAGATCTAATTTTATTCTATAGTAACACATGCTAGCTTCATGCTGATTTGGGTTATTTGCCATCATAAAGTGGGCGTGGCCTTAATGAAAAGTGGGCGTGCCAGTGGAAACTGTGAATTTTGGTTGTGTTAGTTCCTCAACATTAGTTACATCACTCCAAACTATAAATGTCTCTCTTGTTCGTCCATCGTTATCGAAGAAGACCTTGACATCAGGTGGTTGGGTAAATCTGGTGTGTCCTCCTGGCTGATGAGGCCAATCTGAGCACGGAAGTACCTCCCCCAAGTTAGTCACATGTGGTCGGCTGCAGATACTGAGGTGCTATCTTCCCTCGCCTTACGGATTGAGCGTTTTCTTTGGGCTTCTTCCGAGCGCTGTTGTTCAGCTTCCTTAGCGCCTCTGCTGATAGCTGTGCTCCATGCTGGCGGTCTTGCGCTAGGCGGCATCGTGGCATAGAAGCATGTCCGCCTCACAGCAAGAAAGTCCTGGGTTCGAGTCCTGGGCGTTTCTGTGTGGAGTTTGAAAGTTCTCCCCATGCTCGCATGGGTTTCCTCCAGGTACTCCGGTTTCCTCCCACAGTCCAAAGGCATGCACATTAGGCTTATCGGCTGTTCCAAATTGCCCCGAGGTGTGAGTGTGAATGGTTTTGTGTGTGTGTGTTGACCCTGCAAAAGATTGGCGAGCTGTTCGGGGTGTACCCCGCCTTCGCCCAGAGTAGGCTGAGATAGGCTCCAGCCTATCCCTATTATGATTAAGCGGTTCGGCCAATGAATGAATGAACGAATACAAATGTGCGCTGAACTGTTTATATCAACTCCATATTCTTATTATTTGTGTTTTGTGCCTGCTGGTGGTTGCTCCTATCAAATAGAACTTAACTGTAAACAAACTAGTTGCCAGGTTTGAGCACCACACACGCTAATGTCAATAAATGGGGTTGGTTTTTGCATATAATCACAGAGTCACACCCACAGAAAAAGTTAAATCTTTCGTTTGCATAGCTTTACGTTACATCCAGCAGGATCTTAGTCCTGAAACACACTTCTATTATAAACTAGATGACATCATCTAAACCTGTCTGGCAAGCTTGGTTTTGAAAAAAGAAAGAAACACATTGTGCGCTTCCTATTCATATCAGTATTGGTGTACAGTATAACCATGTATCACAAAAACAGTGCCATATTTTATTATTTTTAACAATGTTAAAAATCTGGAACAGCTCAAGAAACTCCCTGACTGTCATGCACTGTAATTCTGTCTTTATCCAAAACACAATCCTGGCTTTAGATACCGAATACTGGAATTTAGAGCTCTCACCTGGGTTATAGCGCTTGGCCTTCACCATTCCTGTATCAATGACGTATTTAATTCCAGAAATAGTTATAGACGTCTCTGCGATGTTGGTGGAGAGGATGACTTTTCTGTAACCCTGACACACAGAGAGAGAATTTTAATATGAATGACACTGGCCCTGTGATGGATTAATGAGCTGTTCAGGGTGCACCCTGCCTTCACCCAAAGTCACGTGAAATATATAATAGGCTCCAGCCTTCACGCAACCGTAAAAGGATTAAGCTGTTTAAATAACTACCAAATGAACAATGACTGACCATCAAAATTGTGATGAATTAGGTCAACCACTCCCCATTTACAGTACTGGTATGAAATATAAAGCTATAAAGAGAATAAAAAGATAGTGGAGGTCTCTATAATGAGTCTGCAGGGATTAAAATTATTATTTGGGATAAACTTTCTATTATTACCTCCGCCAATCGCAAGGTTATGTTTTGCCCTCGGTTTTGTGTTATCAGGATTATGCAAAAAATTGTTCGGATTTTCATGAAATTTTTACCAGAGGCGGAGCTTTGGACAAGGAAGACACTATCCGATTCTTTGCAGATGATCCGGATCAAATTCTGGATCCAGGAATTTTTTAAAGAATTGTTTAACATTGTAAGAAAGGATGATTTTTTTGACATTGTAGTTGTAAATTTGGAGGATTGTTGGACTTGGTGGAGGTTTGCACTCTAAGTGCTTTTGTTTTTATGCAGGTAATAGCTTCGAATGTGAAACATAAGGGGCGTGTAACAAAGAAAAGAAAAACATTCTTACAAAAATTCTGATTTGCGATTACAGGAAACATTTAGTTTTTATTTCAACACTGAATTGGACTTCAACATGGCATAACACTGTGATTAAACACACCAGTCATTTCGAAAAAACAAACAAGGAAAAAAAAAAACCACAGACTGAGTAGTACTTAGACATTTGATTGTTTTGGGGTTTTGAGATAAGAAACCTGAACTGAATCTTGAGCACATCTATGAGATACCATCAATAGAGTACCTTAGATGCAGGCTGAAAGACTCTTAGCTGCTGGACAGGAGGAAGTGATGCGTACAGAGGAATCACAATCATAGGCCCGCAGGTTTCAGGCAAGTGTTTGGCGATGTCCCGACACGTACGAGCCAGTGCTTCAATCTCCTCCTGCCCCGTCATAAACACCAAGATGTCATGGGAAGGAGGTGCTTCCTGCGTAGCCAATGATGCTCATTAGGAACAACAGAGATCACTGTAATGTGTATAATGTATTATAAAGAAACCAACATTAAATGCGAGCAACACAATGTTCAAAAATAGGTAACGTCTTCGTGTTCGATGTGAGATAAAATCCCAGCTCATAGATGAAAGGTCAGATAGCAATCAAACCTAGCTAGCTCGATATCTTAAACAGACGTCCAATGGATAGTAACTTTGTGAAAGAAAATTATCTGGTGAAAATTGTCTTCGTTGCTGCTCTAGGCTCTCATGATAGCCTGAAGTATGGACGTCGCTTCCTGTTTCGGACCTGGTGAAAACCTCTTACAGGTACAGTAGGTATATCCTAAAGTCGTCGGTTTTGTCCTGTGGCCCCCAGTTATACATCCCTTATCCATCAGCTACCATGCGTTCCTTGTCAGTAATCATCCGCTGAACATGTAGTATCTGTCCAGCACATCTCCGGTTTACCCGGTGCATGTCAGGTAGAAGTACCACCAAGAGTAAAGTCCACCAGACATCAATGGATGTGAACTGACAAGTACAGGACGAGGTACGCATGAGTTCTGATCAAAGCGCTTACCCATCACACAACAACCAGCAGACACCTTTGTGCGCTGGAGTCTGTTCCAACTTTCATGCATGCACAAAACTTTCCAGGAACCAGGAAGAGACCCCGGGGTCGACCCAGAACACGTTGGAGGGACTATGTCTCTCGGCTGGCCTGGGAACGCATCGGTGTCCACCCGGAAGCGCTGGAGGAAGTGGCTGGGGAGAGGGACGTCTGGACCTCACTGCTTAGGCTGCAGCCCCCGCGACCCAACCCTGGATCAAGCGGAAGATGATGATGATGATGATGATGATGACAAAACTTTCCGCCAGATTGAACAGACCACAGCTGTCAAGGAATGCATTCGGCGAACGAAAAACGGACACAAACGGAGACGAACCCGTTGGACATCCATTAACGTTATCCCTCAAGGTGTGACTTGCTTAAAACAAACATCACACTTACAGCTTTTTATCCAGGGTACAAACACCATATGCTTCAATACCAGACAGATTATCAGGAAAGGATAGCGTCTGTACAGAGCTACGTAAAGATACTCCTCCCATGGATTCGAACAAGTACTGAACGACTCACCTGGTGAATCTGAAAGATGGAGACCAGCGCGGCGTGCAGGTAATCAGACTGCGGCTGTTTGGTATAAAAGATCTGAATCGGGTGTTGTCGACCCTCCAAGTACAGCACGGGAGACTTATTAAAATAGTGAGAGAACAGATCCACGTCCATGGTGGCAGACATCACAATGACCTGGGGATTGTAGAATAGGTGAGAACTGAGCCGTACATATGGCTGGACAACATGGTGTTATAATTTGCACTGCAAAAAAATTACAGTAAGTAATTTATATACATATAACTGAAATATACTTTATATAAAGAACTATAATAAAAGTTTTTCTTTAAAAATAGAGGAAAAAAGTTAAAAAAAATTTATATATATTATTATTGTTCCTCTTTGTCACTCAGTCACTCATTTGGGGAGGCTGGAGCTTATCTCAGCCGACACTGGGTGAAGGCGGGGTACACCCAAGACAGTTTGCCAGTCCATCACACTTCGTTTGACAAAGATCGGTTTGCTGAGATTAGCCGCTATTACTAGGATCACCACCTAGAGGTTCTCAGCACGATGCCGCAGCGCCTCAAAGTATTCTGAGGCAAAAGAGAGTCGCAACACTGCAAAGACACCTGCTGCTGTCGGCATCCTGGATCAAGGATAGACGTGGGGGAAGAATGGAGAATCCTACACACCCACCTCCACACATTCATCGAGATCCCCTCCACCAAGCTGAGGTGCCACCAGCTAATCCACAAGGCCTGGGTACGGCTCAACCACATTCGCAGTGGCTGGGCAAAGACACACGCCCAGCTCAAATCCATCGGCGTGTGCGATGATGATGCCTGCGACTGTGGACTGACCCAGACACTGTGGAACATACTATCTGAGGGTCCTACTTTACGACTTCCAAACAGGCTGGAGGGTCTTACTCAACTTGGCGCTCATACTGCTAGCTGGCTCCAGATGGACATCCCCATGTGACAGTCGATACACGAGCGAGTTCATTACTAGGCAGCACACACACACACCACCATTCACACTTACAACTAGAGGCAATTGGAAAAAATGTAACAGCCAATTAGCCCAATGTGTATGTCTTTGGACTGTGGGAGGAAACTGGAGTACCCGGAGGAAACCCACACAAGCACAGCGAAGAACATGCAAACTCCAGAAACAGAAACGCCGAGCCCGGGAATCAAACCCTGGACCCTCTTGCTGTGAGGCGAACATGCTACCCGCTACCCTCTTCCTTTGGATCAATAATTTAGTTTTGTATACAAAAATCCTTAAAAAAAAAAAATTGGCAATATTCTCAATATTCAATTGGCTGACGATATAAGTGGTAATTTAGTGAAAAGCTGTTTTAGTGATATCCTGCCCAGCCCTACATGTTAACCCCTCACCTTCAGAGGGATCTTATTGTGTTCTTTGCGTTTGCGCTGGGCGCTCTTGACCACACCGAAGAGGACATCAGTGTGGACAGTGCGCTCGTGAGCTTCATCCAGGATCACAACGGTGTAGCGCAAAAGCAGCGGGTCTCCAATCGCCTCTCTCAGCAGCATACCATCAGTCATGAACTTCAGCTTGGTATCCGGAGACGTCACGTCCTCGAATCGTACCGTGTAACCCACCTGCAGAATTGTTGACATTACGATTTTGGAAAAGTCAACAGTTTAAAATGGTACCAAATGTATGACTGATATCATATACTCTCATATATATATACCAGTTTTCCAAGCTGAGTTCTCTTTTCCTCAGCCACTCGTCCCGCCAGTGAGATAGCAGCCACACGTCGAGGCTGAGTGACCGCAATGATGCCCTGCCGACCGATGCCTGCTTCATAGAGATACTGAGGGATCTGCGTGGTTTTACCCGAGCCTGTCTCTCCTGGAGAACAGCGTGAACATGCCATCAGGAAGTGCTGTACTTTATAATGTCATATGTATAGCTTTGTCTTTTCTTTTCTCACTGTGACTCATGCTTCTTTAAATGTGATCAGTGGGTCATTTCAGAATTAGAGTAAATATTAAAACACAATATCTGAGCTAGTCATCTCCGTGGACGCAGAACTGGGATGATTATGCGGGAAAGCGTTGTTGAGTTAGTCTATAAAGTGTTAATAATCAATAAAGCAGCTCCACCTTTTCCACTTGAACCAGATCAGCATCACTGTTGTACAAAGTTCACACATATAGTCTGTGTACCTGATAAAATGACCAATGCCTGTACATCTAAAATTACAGCTCACTGAACAACCGTCAGGAGAAGGTAATCTCAATTAAAGTCCACACAGAGTCCCCATTTACTCATTGGAGGATATTAAAGGTGACCTTTCACTAGTGAATAGCACATATTTTATTTTCCATTATCAGATCATTTTGGCTTAATACACAGGTTTCCTTGCAGAACTACCTCAGTTCACAGGCTTAAGTCTCGTTCAGACAGGATTTCACAAGCGACAAGTGACCATGCAAATTCACTGATCACGCGCGATACACGTCACAAGAGGTGAAACTTTCTGGCGCGACAAAAAGCAAGCAGGCGCTGAGTTCAACTGAGCGGAACTTTCACACAACACGAGTCGAGCGATTACCAATCAGAGCTTAAAGATACTGTTAAATGACAGAAGGCGACAAACACAGGGTTTGCTCTAGTCTTTCCATGTGGAAACCATAAACACTAATCTACTCATTTTTGTTTACCCATTCACATGAAAATGTAGAAGCAGCTCGGTATTGCCGTGTGTAAACACCCTGTACTTTATGACTGCGGACAGAAATTTTACAAGGATAATTACCTGAAACATGATGCCTGGGTCCACGTGTCTGAAACAGTCAGCATTTCCAGTGAGTTTATGTTTATATACGTTTATTTAGAGCCACATGAAATCTACATTATTTGCATCAGCTAGTTAACTTGAGTACATGATTTTGCTAAACGTCTCTTCCTACTGAATTGTGTTAAGAAACGTAAGGTAATCATGACAAAAGCTCTCACGGACCTGCTCTAGGGAAGCGCGGTGCTGCTCATATTTTCACTCGGGAAGATTACAAAGCGGGAAACTTGTTACCTAGGGAGTTACCTAGGCAACGAGAGATGAGAGGGGAAGCGACTCGCCTCTCTCTCCAGGCAATGTTGCGTGTCGCTCAACGGGCAAGCGTGTCACTAGTGCTTTAGCATCTTTTACTCGCCTGTTTGACATCTTGTTTCGGGTTCTGTGTCTGTCTTCAATAGCAATAACAAGAACAGATGACCGGAGGAACGATCTTGCATGCACAGGATAACTCGGCAGTACAACACTGATTCGTAGAAAGTGGAAAACTCCAAGATTAAGTGTTACGAAACAGAAGAAGGCATATGATTTCAAGAGAGAGAGAGAAAAAAAAAGATGGCAATGTATACTGATTTCAGCACACCCCAGTAGCAGGGGTCAGTGAAACTTGCATACAGGAGAAAGCAAATGGTTTTAGAAAGACATTATGGCTGATTCCACTTCATTTCTAAGATTTTACACAGCACTACATGTTTATTTATTATATGCCTGGGAAGTGAATGGACCCCTTTAATGCTTCCAGCTAGAAAATTTGACAGCAACACTACTGCCTTCTTTATTATAATCATAATTGTGTTAATAAAATCATGGATCCAGGTGAAGATTGAAGCAGTTGTTGTATTACTGTAACCAGGAAGAGATCTAATCGAACCAAGTGCTGATTCTGCCTGGGTATAATATAAACATGCATGCTAGGCGAGCTTAGCATCGACTCTTACCTATTAACACAGCATTGTGGAGCTGTCTGAGCTGATCGATGAGCTGAGATCTGGCCTGGTAAATAGGAAGTTGTTTCCTCTGGACGTCTATAGGGCTGGGACCATTTCCCTTCTTTGGAAGCAGCATTCCAGGCTTCTTGTTTGCAGGGAAAAAGGGGGAGCCCGGCTTAAATTTCTTGGCCGGAGGAGGATCGGGGTCGTGGGGCATGATCCGGAGAGAAGCGCTGAGCCAGTGTTAACCCGACCTGCTCACACTTCTCCTCCGAATCAGTACCAAAACAGGGAAAAAATGGCAAGTTTTAAGGTGTAAAAAAGGCCTTCGCCACTGCGGTTGTTTATCAGATCCGAAAGGTAATCGCCTCTCACATGGCTCACGCTTCGGCGTCGCAGGGAATTGACGTCAGAGCAAACTGATTCATTGTTCAAAAAAGAGTCGGCTCTTTGAGTCTTTTTGGTAAACAGTGAGAGTCGACTCGCGTATTAACTAGGTGGTTTGCCGTTGTGTGTGTGTGTGTGTGAGAGAGAGAGAGAGAGAGAGAAATGGAAACGGAAACGGAAACGAATCTTCTCGATGGAGTGCAAACACAGCAGGCACAAAACTATTAATGCAGGAATTCTCACTTATTTTCATGCCTCACTATATAAAAGAACACTGTCTGATCAAAATATCGTAAAATGTGTGCGTTTATAGGGGAAAAAAATACCAATGAGTCAGTCAGGAGCCGAAAGAGTCGACTTGGCAACCCGACTCAGTACAGGATCCGATTCATTCCTTCATTTAATCAGTAAAAACGTCTTCTGTAAGCGCTTTATTCTGTTCATACTCCAGGTGGAGTTTATACCGGGCAATCTATTTCATAACACTTATTGTGTAGGTTTTGCCCTTTTTTTGAATAAAAAAATGTGTTCAATGCGTTGTGAATAGTGTAGACTTGTAGGAGGGACTAAACGAATGGCAGCGTTATTGACCAATCAGCCCAAAGCACTTGTGTTCTATAATACCGCCTGGTTTCCTCTTTCGGTCTCTTTTCCTTCACGCGTCCCTACTGTGAGGTGAGCTGTGCTCCGCTAAAGCATAGGGTTTTACATATTTTCATACTTTTAGTAATAATTAGACATTTGTTTTTATCCAGAACACGAAGGAGAAATGAACTGACAGAGATTTTCTGTATTTATTTGTAGTTAAACAGGTTAGTTTTTGCCTCAGAGACTCTTTTCAGAGTTAGCTTGCAAGCTAAAGGCCTCTCGGCGCCATGTTGCTTAGTGAAAGAGATTGGCGCCATGTGTTCGATGGGATTCACTGAATTTCTCTCTCTCCCAGTTATTACATGCAGTAAATAAGTCTTGAGAGTTTTTTTTTTTTATTAGCAATTTAGAAGGAAAGTAATTAGCCGGAAATTACCTGTTTTGCTAATTGAGTGCTACACGTTCTCGCTGTTACTTCTTAGTTAGCATTTCATGCTAGGTTGTTTAGTGCTGCACGGATGTTGGTTATAATTCGGTGTTTTCTCTTTTAAGATAAACAACCTTGTCTTTAAACCGGCTCTTAACCGATCCTTGGTAGCACTGCAAAGATGCCCAGGGAAGACAGGGCCACGTGGAAGTCCAACTACTTCTTAAAGATCATTGTAAGTCATATCCCTGCTTCTACTTTGTGTAATCTTCGATCCAGACCAGAGGTTCCCAATCCTGGACATTTTACTACTTTACCTTCTCTCACACGGCCCCTTCAAGTCATGAAATGCTGTTAATCCTAAAATGTGGAAGGCAGGGGATCCTCCATGACCAGTCATGAGAGCCTCTGATCTAGACTATAGGATTTCATACTGATTTGAAAACCTGGTTTGTCCTCCACCACCATGACGGTTCACGATATTTCAATCACTGGCAGTTTTATTAACCCAACCCTATTCTTGATCCAAGTTCAGCTTTTAAAAATGCCAATAGTTATAAATGTAAACAGCCTGCTTGGACGATTGTTTCCTTCTTTTAGTTTAAAATGAAAATTAAAGTTGACTTGAACTCGGCTGCTTGACTCTCAGCAGTCAAAACATCTTGTGCTCCTAATGACTTGGCACATGTTTGTATTCTTAGTCCTAAACTTTTCTAAATGGACGAAACTCCCATGGATAATCTGCAAATTGTTTTTGTGGGTCGAATGCAGGATCAGTTACGAATCAGCTGTTGCAGTGCTGGTTGGTCGTTCCCCCTGCACAAATCAACTTGTTTCTTACTATCCCTGCCTGTCCGTATCCCACGGCTTGCAGGGACGCTTAGTCTCAAACATTGCACTGGAAGTGAAAGCAAGTTATTTATCCAGTCGCTCTTCCATCGTTCGTTGAAGGAGTTCTTGTCCGTCTAATTTCAGTTTTGGTTTCTGGTTTGCAGCAACTGCTGAATGAATACCCGAAATGCTTCATCGTGGGCGCAGACAACGTCGGCTCCAAGCAGATGCAGACCATTCGTCTGTCCCTGCGGGGCAAGGCAGTCGTGCTCATGGGCAAGAACACCATGATGCGCAAGGCTATCCGTGGCCACTTGGAGAACAACCCGGCTCTGGAGAAGTATGCATATACATGCCTTTGAGGGCTCTGTGCCTAATAGTGTCATTAGAAGTGGGTCTTTATAGGTTGTAGAATTCAGTGACAATATTGACGAGACTTTTTTTTTTTTTTTTAATTGACCACATTCTCTCAATATGAGGCACCTAGAGTGCAAACCTCAACCAGAAAAAATCCTGGATCTGGATTATAGGAGTCTTTCTTCCTCAAAGCCTCAGCTGGTCTATTTCATGAAAATACACATCCAATTTTTGGTGTAATCCTGCTAACAGTCTCACAAATGGTACATGTGTGTGGGTAAAACATAACTTCCTTTGCAGAGGTAATTATGTACCAAAATCTAACACCTCTTTGAGCTGTTCAAGAACCTCTTCAAGGCAATAATCAGGTACTCAGGTGTGCACGATTAAGGTTGGAGATAAACCTGCACAGTATATCTTAGGAAACCGTGCAAAATGGCTAATTCCAAGCTGTTTTTTTTTATTATTTGAAATTGTATTTTAACAAAAGTTGATGGATATAGAGGCCTGTCATGGATATAGAGGATATAGAGACCTACTGCATTTGGTAAAATTATGACTTATAACTGCTTTTAAAATTTCGCTGTATTTTCATGTTCACTGAAGTTGCAGGATCAGTTACAAGTCAGCTGCTGCAGTGCTGATTGGTCGTTCCCCCTGCATAAATCAACCTGTTTCTTACTATCCCTGTCTGTCCGCATCCCACGGCTTGCAGGGACGCTTAGTTTCAGACATTGCTTTGTGTGGAAATGTTATGCATGTGTTCTGTTTTGATGTCTGAGTAAACATTGGTTTGGTATTTAACAGGCTGCTTCCCCACATCCGTGGAAATGTGGGCTTTGTTTTCACCAAGGAAGATCTGGCTGAGGTCAGGGACCTGCTGCTGGCCAATAAGGTAATGCTTTGCCTTAATTAAAAGACACCCCCCCATTTCATATGTGTGTATTTTAACGGTTGAGCATTCCGTAGGTTCCAGCCGCTGCCCGTGCTGGTGCCATCGCCCCATGTGAGGTGACTGTGCCTGCTCAGAACACCGGGCTGGGTCCTGAGAAGACCTCCTTCTTCCAGGCTTTGGGTATCACCACCAAGATCTCCAGAGGAACCATTGAAATCTTGGTACGTCAAGAAAATTATATTGCCGCTTACCTTTTTTAAAAATTAAATTTTTTTTTAATTTTATTTATTCCCCCATAAAGGTGTTCAGGTTGAATCTAAGGCATGGCTTTGCTGTATGTTTAACATGGTCCTTTCTTTCCAGAGTAACGTGCAACTGATCAAACCTGGAGATAAGGTGGGTGCCAGCGAGGCCACCCTGCTCAACATGCTGAACATCTCGCCCTTTTCCTACGGGTTGATCATCCAGCAGGTCTATGACAACGGCAGCGTCTACAGCCCTGAGGTGCTGGACATCACTGAGGAAGCCCTGCACCAGAGGTTCTTGGAGGTGAGTAGACTTTGTCTCTGGTTTCCCCTCATGTATGCTTGAGTCTGCTGTTTTAGCACAAGGAAATTTTCCATACCTTCCCTATCTGATGTTTTGACCTGTACGACCAGTCACGTGTTTAATGTTATGTATTTCTCTGTTTTAGGGTGTGAGGAACATCGCCAGTGTGTGTCTGCAGATTGGCTACCCCACTCTCGCCTCTATCCCTCATTCCGTCATCAACGGATACAAGAGGGTTCTGGCTGTCGCTGTGGAGACAGACTACTCCTTCCCTCTGGCTGATAAGGTAAAAGTCTTAAACTGTGCACCGCGATGGGAAGGGTCACTCTGCCACTGCATGTTAGGTTACAGAGCAGCTGTTGCAGTGCTGCTCTGTCGTTCCCCCTGCAAACAGAAACCCGTTTCCTCCTCTCTGTGTGCCAGCTTTCTCCGGCTGACAGGGACGCTAGGTCTTGGACACTAAACTCACTTAATAGCTGGAAAGTACTGAGTGTTCCAAAGATGGCCATGCACAAGTGAAACGTGGTGATTTTACAAAACCTATTCAAGCTTTAGGGGCTTCTCAGTGGCAGGGTTGCTGTACGCAACCCAGGTTCATGTACGCAGAAATCATTGTGGGACGGTGGGGTAGGGGGGGGGGGGGGGGGGGGGGGGGGGGGGGGGGGGGGGGGGGGGGGGGGGGGGGGGGGGTTGGGGGGAGTGGGGGGTTGTT
>JBCNYH010000005.1:19877061-19895991 GCA_039654325.1 Tandanus tandanus
GCGGAAACTTGGTTTCTTTTTCCAGAGGAGGGGGGGAGGTGAAAAAAAAAGGTAGGGAAAGGGGTGTGGGGAGGGGGGGGGGGGTGGGGTTTTTTTTTTTTTTTTTTTTTTTTTTTTTTTTTTTTTAAATCTAACGGGATGCACGTCATATGCTAGCTTGGTCCCGCGCATGCGCAGTGCATGTCTGCTGGCAGGGTGGGTGAAATTATAAACCGCAGCTAGCAGCAGGCTAACAACCCTGAAGCACCGAGAGGAGCCGTATGTCTTCTGGGTGTAAACCGCTGCTAAAAGTGTCGAAAATACCCACCGGCTAAGGGGAGAAATCTTCCGGAGAAGGACTGCAACCTCTCGGCCGGAGGGTAGGGAGACACCGGTGGGCACCCAGCATTGTTTTTTTTAACACACCGGGCATTCAGACGGGAAACGACGCACAGACCGGGAACTAGCGAACAGTTGCCATGGCGCGGGACTACGATTACCTCTTCAAGCTGCTCATAATCGGCGACAGCGGTAAGGAAAGACCGGGGATGTGGGACGGGAAACGGGCCTCTGCTCACAAATACGTCGCGAACTAGAAAATGTAGTCGTTTTTTTCTTGGTTATGTGGTTTTTAGCTGTAAGTTAGCGCTACACGAGAATGTTTAGTAAAAGTAATTTAGTCTTGGTGTGTATTTTTGTCAGGAATAACTGATTTAAGTAGCTTGTTAGCTGGTGGCTAAGTAACGCGCAGAAACCCAGTCGGTGTGGCTGGCTAGCGAGTGCAGGTAGCAACTTCAGGGCGGGAAGTGATGTTAGCCGAGCCGCTGAGGTAAACATTGGACCGGCGAGTTTTTAAATCGTTATTATCCAGGTAGTATTGGTAATGGAGATTTATGCAGAAATGATTTGGGCGTGCTGAGTGTTCGGCTACTCAGTTAATTGGTCAGACTAACCGGTTTTTTAAAATATAGATGATCACCTGTAGTTTTATTTCTTATCTCAAATACTTTGTTGTTTTTACTAATGTTAAGAAATCGCTCATTTTCTCACTCACTCATTTTCCGAACCGCTTAATCCTGTAAGGGTCGCGGGGAGGCTGGAGCCTATCTCAGCCGACACTGGGCGAAGGTGGGGTACACCCTGAACAGCTCGCCAGACCATAGACACAATAATTCACAGTCATATTCACACCTAGGGGCAATTTGGAACAGCCAGTTAGCCTAGTGCGTGTCTTTGGTCCATTGGAGGAAACCCACACAAGCATGGGGAGCGCATGCAAACCTCCACACAGCAACTCTCTATCCCAGGACCTTCTTGCTGTGGGGTGGACGTGCTTACCTTTCCACCTGTTAAGACGTGCTTGGTGTATATGTTTGTTTTTTATTTAGCCGGGATATTTGTATACTGTCTGCGCAGCTCAGATTGCACATTCCCTTCCATGGAGCAAACATTAGGGGTCAAATATGTGCATTAAACATATTGAGTAATGCTACGATGTAAAGATAATCCTTTATTAAGGCTGGATATACTTGCATTGAGTTCATGCACTTCTATACAGAATTTAAAGAGCGTGATTTATTTGTTATTTATTTGTTACAGGACAATCGTGGAGGTACCTAAGTGTTCCTGTATATGCTTTTCCACTTGGTGTCATATGGTTTGGTTATTTGAGTTCACTTCTCAAACAGAAGTGCTGTTTTTAAATACTTTGTGCACTTTTTTTTTTTTATAATAGTGGAACTTGTGTACAGTGAAGCGTATCTCTATGACACCTTTCGGTCTGATGTACTGAAAGTGAAAATGAGTTCGTTTTGTAAATTTGGCTGTTTTGCGTCCCCGAACTTGCCCTGATCTACCGAGTTCAAAATAAGGAATTGCTGATGAAGTGAATCTGGTGAGTTGACTGCGAATAAGGCACCCAAATGTTAGCCAAACTCGAAAAACGCTGTAGTGTTGTGTTCAAATGCAGTAAATCAAAAAGGTGCATTCACTTCTGGGTTTATTGTACTGCAAGCGTAGGGAATGCTATGTTTTCACAGACTGTCCGCAGACACTTCTTGTTAACACTCTAGCAGAGTCTGTGTTTTTTATGGATTTGTTTTATATGTATGCTGAATGCTCCCTACAGCACGCCCCACCAGCCTATCAAAACTGGGTCACCTTGACCCGTTTTTCAAGGTCGCAGAGGTCAATACATCAAGAATGCTCGTTAACACTCTAGCGGCTGCAGTTGTAGGCGGCACGGTGGCGCAGTGGTTAGCACGTCCACCTCACAGCAAAGAGGCTTGGGTTCGATTCCCGGGCTCGGGCGTTTCTGTGTAGTGTTTGCATTCTCTCATGCATCCTTTTGAGTGGGTTTCCTCTGGGTACTCCGGTCTCCTCCCACAATCCAAAAACATGCACAGTAGGCTAGTTGGCTGTTTCAAATCGCCCCTAGGTGTGAGAGTGTGTGTGAATGGTTGTGTGAGTGTTGGCCTTGCGATGTCCTGGCGAGCTGTCCTGGGTGTACCCTGCCCTCGCACCAGAGTCAGCTGAGATGGGCGCCAGCCTCCCCGCGACCCTAATTAGGATTAAGTGGCTTAGAGAATGTATGAATGAATTTTAAATGTAAACCAAATACTACAGCAATGTGTCACTTTTAGTTGTTTGTGTGAATGTGTTGATTCAGATTCACACTGATTCGCCATATGATTTCTTAAAGCTCCAACTTGTTAACAGGAATCCATTTATTATACATGCTGACTCTTACTGCGGATTAAAAAGATAAATAAAATTGCTAGTTAAGGACTTCACGCATATTAATATTTTATTCAAACATTAATTTAATGGAGATTTTAATATTTAGAATATTTGTTATATGGAGACAATGTGTAGTCTGTAAGCAGGTTGTTGGGACTTGCTTGCTTGATGAGTGGAAAGCTTGGGCTGTTCAGTGTCACGAGTTGTTTCAGTTCAAAGTACGACATATGTTGAAGTATGTGCCTGATTTATTTGCTTATTTTCTTGGTAGCTGCTCAGTCTCATCCTACTACTAAAATGCGCCCTACTCCTTATCCTGTACAAGCGAGAGCGCACAGCGTCGGAATCTAAAACGGCGCATAATGAAATGCACAGAGGTGTTCGGACATGCCTAGTACAAAATGGTGCACTATATAGGCTTAGTGAATGGGTCACTGAGAGGCTGTGGAATAATGCCTATCCCTGTTCTCATTACTTTCACTTTATTGTGTTTTAACCACAGGTGTGGGGAAAAGCAGTCTACTGCTGAGGTTTGCAGACAACACGTTTTCAGGTAGGAAATCACTCATCTCACGTCTGTTTATCTCTAACAAGCAGCAAAGCATAACGTTCAGTAACCACATAGATTTCCACACAAGTGTATGTGTAGTTATTAATCCAGAACCATCTATAGTGTGAAGTATAAGTAAAGTACCCATGTCTGTTTTAAAAGACAAAACATTACCCATGGATGACAAAGGAGATTTGTTAAGGTTGAACAGTGATGGACATACTTTTATTCTAAAATGTGTGCAGCACTGAATGAAAACACAGGAAGTTTGTTGGCCTGCGGGAAATGTGACATTCAGACAGTGCAGGGGGTGCTAATACTTTCGCATAAATGTTGCCTGGAATCACTTGCCTGGGGCTGAATTTCAAATACATTTATTAAGTACAGAAAGAACCAATATTATAGCTCATGTATTTCAAGAAAGCTAAAGGCACAGTGTTCCTGAGTGTCAGTGAGATCGGGTCTGAATATCAATGATGCCACATCCATCTGTCACTGGGAGTCCAAGAGAGCAAACTTGGCTGTCTTGTCTGGGTGAGAAGGATGGCACCACACTCTCCTCCCCGAAGTGTCTTGATGCAGTTGGATGGCTTGACCTGTCTCAGAGGAGGCATGAATTTGCCTTCACCCTCTGAAGTTTGTAGCTGTTGAGTGATAAGCAAGAGCTAGTGAGTGGGAAATCGAAAATCGAGCTATGAACTTAAGTTTAAGGACATCTGACCGTCATACCCATGTGTGGTTCTTCCACAGTGTTTAAAGCACATGTGTGGAAAATATTTGGATGCTGTAATATTACAAGTTCCCTTCACTGGAACTAAGAGGCCCAAATCAGGTATCATAACCATGGTTTGCCAAGGATGGAGTGGAAGGATTTAAGAGTCCTGACCTCAACGCCACCGGACACCTTTAAGAATTGAATTGAAATGTGCCCCCCAGTGCCCAAACTCAATAACCCTGACGTACCTGGATAAGCACAAAACCCCTCATCACCACTCCAGAATTTAGTGGAATGCCTTCCCAGAAGAGTGGAGGCTGGCAGTATAGCAAAATTGGATTTAGCAAAAGCAACTCCATATTATTACTCATTGTTTTAGAATGAAATATTTAACTGGAAGAGAACTTGGAGAGCGCAAACCGCTGCCAAGCTGGAAAAAAATTGACACAGTACACAGCACCCCCTGCTGAACATCATGTAATACCACACTTCACGTTTGATCTCACAGTGTAAAAAATCTTTAAAAAATGACCGGATCCAGATTGTGATCCGGTTGACCACCAAAATCTAATTGAATGCCACCCCTCCAAAAATTTCATCAAAATCCATTTATAACCTTTTGCATAAAATCTTTGCCGAACAGTCAAATAAACCAACGGCAATCCTTCTTGGCGAAGATAATAAGCACAAATGGTATGACGGTCAGCTGTCCATATATGGTAACTGTGTCAGAAAATTTGAAAATTACAAAATGCAGCCTCATGGCTTTGTTGTTGACTCCTACAGATATCCTCATATCTGCCTGAAATACAGGAAGTGGGTATGGGGAATGAGTCAGTATGGTAATTTGAGCTGTTTCTATTCTCCTGAAAAAAATGATCCATCCAGATTAAATCATGACAGTGTTTATTATTAGTGTCGTCCTGACTGAACACCAGCGTCCCGATCGTCGTGACCTCTGAGTTTGTTGGTGCTCTCCATATTTCAGGTAGCTATATTACCACCATCGGTGTGGACTTTAAGATTCGGACGGTGGAGATAAATGGAGAGAAGGTGAAGCTGCAGATTTGGGACACGGCCGGACAGGAACGGTTCCGTACTATCACTTCAACGTAAGTAACACACTGTCACACCACAGGGCAAGGCCTACACCACGCTGGGTCTGCAGGATCATTATCTGGGTTTCCAGTGTATGGATAGGAGAGAGATTTCCCTGTGATTGAGTTTCTGTATGTCTGGTTTATCATAAAGGCTTCCAGTCTATAGCTTTCATGCCAAACTGATATAACACAGTGACATGGTCTTTTTCATTTAAAAACTTTCTGTTTCAGTAGAACATTGAGGAAACCCTACGTATAAATCAAAATGAAAAATAATCCTGTGTCAGCTACTCCGTTTTCCCCAAACCACAGAAACTGAAAAGTGACGCTTTTTCTTTTCATTCAGCTTCATTTATGACGTATTTCAGAAATGTTCTTCTCCTTTTCCTACGCTGTCGTCCACAATAGGAAAAAAGGCTTGGTCATTTTCAGAATTCCAAATCTCCACATTTTTCCAGTATTAATATAAATTAAAGTATGACATACATTTTTCCTAATTAATTTCACTTTATTTATTTGTTTATAATGAAGTACTTGTTATGGATTATCTCTAAAACAAGTTTTTGCCCATTAGCACTTAACCGTATTACTGCTAATCTGTTATTGTTATCGAAGTAAGACAGATACTCCATCTTTTTACTCGGGAATCCTCTATCCTAGACTTTTGATTCTTTTTTCACTGTAAAATGTGTATAGAAAAAACATTACGTCTGTCTGAAAGTGCTGACACTGGAGACTTCCGTACAAGATGAATAAACATCATATTAACAATATGTTTTGTTTGTTAAACTAAATGCACTCTGAGGGCACAAACCTCCACCAAGGTTTCCCTCCAGATATTTAATTTCTGCTATGTATTATATTCACAAATCTTTTCTCAACAAACCCTATATATTTCAACATCTTGGATCCTGACCAAACGTTGTGATTGTTTGTTTCTGATTGGTGGAAAGCCACCAGCTAAATCTTCTATGAGACAGGTGTCCGTGGGCTAAATCTCGCCCCACAACTCATTTTATGAGTGTTTATAATGTACTGTGTTCCAAATTATTATGCAAATATGAGTTTGCTTTATCTGAAAAAAGTTTTTGCTGATTGTTACTCAATTTTTATTTTTTTCGTATTCACAATATTATTTGGCAGTTTTTGGATTTATTTTGTACCATATTTTCCAAAAAAATCTTATTTATTAGAATTTGAGCGTTCCAGATTATTATGCAAGTTAAACCAAAAATAAAGAAAATTATATTATCAAGCAAACAATGATGGAATTATATTATTACAATAAAAAGTGTCACATTATCAATATTCATAATAATTAGTATAGTTATTTTAATGATATTTAAATGGAAAAGGACACTTTATACCAAAATGTAACCGCCTTTACAAACTAAAACTGGAGTCAACAGAATAAGTACATTTTATTTTATAAATTTGGAGTCATGTTGCTCTGTTCACTGTTGACACACAAATCGTTCAAGATTCCCCAAAAAAGTTTTCTATGGGGATCAAATCTGAATAATTATGAGGCTTCAGTAAAAGGCTCCATTGGGCTTCTGAAAATATGAAGATAAACTTTGACAAGGTTCTTTTCACTGATGAGATGCGAGCAATCTTGGATGGACCTGATGGGTGGGACGGAGGTTGGGTGCTCCATGGACGTGCAACTCTAACACGTCATTGCAGATAAAATAGTTGGGCCTTTTAAAGTGGAAGAAGGCGTAAAAATGAACTTTGAAAACTACACCAAGTTCCTGGAGCAAAACTCTATTCTATGGTACAAGTCAAAACCTGTTAGTTTCTGGAAGAACTTTGTTTTCATGCAGGATGATGCACCAAGTCATGCTTCAAAGTACACAAAAGAGTAGATGGCCAAAAAAACAAAGACAACTGGCTGATGACTTGGCCTCCTGCTTTGCCAGATCTAAACCCAATAGAGAACTTTTGGCCAATTGTAAAACAGGAGTTATACGCCAACGGCCAACAGTATTCTTCTAATGACAGCATCTGGAGAGCAATATTAAGCAGAAGCAAGAAAATTGACTCTAATCCTATGAAGAAGCTTACATCCTCTGTTGATTCCAGGCTGGTTAAAGTGTTACAGAATACAGGTGACATACAGGTGAATACATATCAACATGTGACGTGAACTATTTATTTAAATATTTTTGAATATCGTATAATATTTTGTTATCGTAATTAATAAAGACATTGTTAATGAAACACTTGGTAATATGAAAATAAATTTCTGTTTTATGTTCAAAATAAAACTATTTAAAATTTCATTTTCTTCATTTTTGTTTATTTGCAAAATATGGTACAAAAAAATCCAAAAACTTCAAAATAATATTGCGAATATGTATTTGCAATAGAAAAAAATTTAAATTGAGTAACAATAGGCAAAAACATTTCTCAGATAAAGCAAACTCATATTTAATAATTTGGAACACACAGTATATCATTACCGTACATTCTTCGCATCAGCCATTACCACGAAGCATAATTCATTGTCCATCCACTAGGTGGCGGCAAACCTATTTCAGGCTATTTGCGTATTTTAGGCAAACCTAAGTGTCATTCACGGCTTAAGAAAGATTGCAAGCTAGCATGTTGCTGTTCAGCACTGTCAGAAAAGGAAAGTAAACAAAGTTAACAGGACAAGCTTATCCGACCCTTGATGACCTCGAAATTTTGTGATGTGGCCCTCAGTAAAAATTAGATTGACACCTCTGTTCCATGAGCTGATGCATTCCATCATTGAGATTGGATTTGTCTAATAATTTTGGCTGTCAATCTTGCAAATATTCCTCCACATAGGTAAGGTGTAAGATAGATGGTTTCACCTGTCCATCATTTTTGTTAGTTAGTCAGTACAGTTTACGTTAAAGCAGTGCGGCCCTGAGCTGTCAACTTTTTTATTGTATGTAAATGTAAACATTTTATTTTCTCACTATTTACGCTGTTGTCTAGCATTGTCAGTAGCAATGACCAAGACAGAGGTGCAAAGTTCTGCCACCCAGCAGCGCTGTCAGTAAGGTGTAGCCTAACTATCTTATTTTATACTTATGTTCCTCCTTTCCCCCTCCTCACAGAGAACGCTAGCGAAATAATGGCTGATAGCCTTCAAGACGTGCTGCTCGCAACGAGGCGATAAAGTTCCTTTTGGTGTAATTCTTGAAAATAAAAAATACATCCTCAACATTTTGGTGGAACGTGCCTAAAATTAATTGGGAATGGCATTAGCTTGCTGGGAATAGCATGCTGTAGCTAGCGGCACTCACACCGGCTGTGATGTGCTTTCCTCCAGACTTGAAAATATTTTGGATACATATTGTATTCAAATCTCGACCTCAGGAGATAACAATATCTTGATATGAATAATTCCCCATATCATATTTCGCTTTATTTAATAATTGCCTTTAATGCCTGGGTTTTCATTATAGAGAAAAGTTAACCTTGTTCTGTGTGTCTGTTCCTTTTCTGTTCGGCGTTAGCAGTTTTTACACAAACACCTCCTCCTCAAGCGATACACAGTACAACGAGGTGTCTCGCTTCCTTTATTTCAGACAGAATAAAACCACAAGTCTACCACAAACTACCTTCTTGTTAGTCTATAAATCGAGTTCCGTTGCATGAAGATTAAGTTCAGCGTATTACTTTTAATTTTGGTTGGATTTTAATTCCTGTTGATTTGTGGCTTGTTTGTTTTGGGTGTTACTCAAGCTACCAGGTTGTCCTGGGTTGATAGAAATATAAGCTAGCAGGGAATAAGACCCAGTATCTGTTGTGTGTGTGTGTGTGTGTGTGAGTGGGTATATAAAATATAGTAGAAAAGTGATAAAAATTTATTTCTTGCTAGAGTTATTTGCACAAACTGTTGCTTGAGTTCCCCTCCCATCTTCTTAATGCATGCACATTCATTATATTTTTCCAATTATATTTTAATCGTACATACAGTTGCTAAGACTCAAAAGAAATCTTACTAGAGCTGAAATATTTGCTATGTGCGATCATTTTACCATTTTAATCACAAACTCGTACACAGCCCACACGACACACTCTGAGCTGTTTGCAGTAGATGGATGAGGTGAAATGATGCTGGTGGTGGTGGTGTTGCTGTTCTTGAGGTTTGCTGGTATGCAGGAGCGCAGTGGTGTGGTGTGTCATTAGAGTAACTGAATTTGAGTCTTGTTTAACAGCCAAACAGCAGTGAGAATGAAGTAGCAGTTCTCAAGCAAGGCTGCTGACTTGTTAACTATAAATAATGGAGTTTGTGGATGCGTCAGGTTCTCAAATTCCAGTCATCATAATGAACGAAGGTTCAGAATTCTTCTCGTGTTTTTTAGCCGAGTAAACCAGGCAAAATGAATGAGTTGAGTTTTTGACATCTCGTCTCTGGTGGCCTCTTCCTGTCTCTGTAAACGATCGCAGGAAGTGATGCAGCCACAGGTCACCTCAGCTGTCATTCCACCCACTTCCTGTCTTCGGCTTGATAACAGCACAAGCTCCTAATAATATATCTGCATTTCAGATTTCAGCCTGACTTTAAGGCTGCATACAGAGTTAGATTTTTAGTCAAGATGTCAGTCAAAATGTTTAGCTAGAATTATGTCATGTGGCTGAAGATGAAACATCACAAATTACAAATATGTGAATATGGATGTTTAGTCTTGTTTTATAACATAAATACAATGATTGCAAAAGCATTCGATCAGTGAAAATCACTCTGAAAGCTCACATAGTGGTTTAGCTGTTAAGGCCTTGGTGGCAAGGGAGTCCCAGGCTGTGTGGACTTTGCATGTTCTCAACGTGCTTGTGTGGGTTTCCTCAGGGCACTCTGGTTTCCTCAAGCAATCCAAAGACATGCACATTAGGATAATTAGGCTGCTCCAAATTGTCCCTAGGTTTGAATGTGAATGGTTGTGTGTGTTGGCCGTGCGATTTACTGGTGAGCTGTTCAGGGTGTACCCCACCTTTACTCAGAGTCGGCTGAGATAGGCTTCAGCCTCCCCGCAATAAAACAGTTTGATGAATGAATGAATGTTGACATCTTCGTTAAGAATGTCTTATTGTTCATACATGCATCTCCAGTAAAAATTACCTCTTGATTAGAGTCTCAGTGGATCCAGAGCCATGCACACCAGCATTCATACACCTACTTCCACACCTAGAGATAAAAATTTATTATAGGCAGTTCACTATTTTTGAAAGAATCAGGGAAATCTGAGAACCCAGAGGAAACTCACATGACCATGGGTGAACATTATTACACACTTTACCCGAACTCTGGAGCATTTTGAGGCACCGCTTTAGAACCATCCCATTATGTCGTAATTAATATTGGTGTGTGTTTGGAATTTATGAGAGAAGTAATCATTAGTAATCAGTAACTGTTCCTCTGCAGGTACTACAGAGGCACACATGGTGTGATAGTGGTTTATGATGTGACGAGTGCAGAGTCCTTTGTAAATGTCAAACGATGGCTTCATGAAATCAACCAGAACTGTGACGATGTTTGTCGAATATTAGGTAAGTGCTATTATTTACCATGAATGCCACATGGAACATAGATTTTTAATCACAATGTCAGCCAATAAATTCACATTGCAGTGATAATGTTCTCTCTGTTAATTGTCATTAATATTTGCGCTTACACCTGGTCCTCATTATTAACCCTTCTTTTTATGGTACAGTGGGTAATAAGAACGACGATCCCAACTCAAAGGTGGTGGAGACGGCCGACGCACAGAAGTTTGCTGAGCAGATGGACATTCGGCTGTTTGAAACTAGCGCCAAGGAGAACCTCAATGTGGAGGATGTAAGTAGACTGTAAAGGAGTGGGATTGGAACTCGGACGGGGTGTTTTAATCTCACTTTCACAGACAGTTTACCCCTTAAAACTGGGTACCAGGTCGCGTTCTACCAAATATAAGCAAGTAATTTAATTTATGTTGGTAGGGGTGGTCGGTATGGTCAAAATCTTTTGTGATGGTATAAATAACTTTATAATCACAGTAACAATATATACAATGATATCTTATTTTTTCCCATTTCCTCAATGACTTAAAGTGACCATACTTTGTTTGCATCACGTTTGGTTATTTTCTTCTTTTATTTGGAATAAATAAATCTTGGCGGGCATTCTCCATATAAACATCGGTGACGTGTTTGAGGCTAGGCATTGCAAACCTGGGGTGGTGGGTGCTGACCAACTCTCCGAACCCTGGTTTTTAATAGTATGGATCGGGACCATGTCCTTACATATGTGTGTTGTTATGGTGTGAGTAATTTCCTTTCATTGTCAAAATTTCTTGCCATATGGATTGCCTCTTTCAAAAGACTGTTTGCGGCATTTAATTAGTCTCAAAGCTCGCAAGCATTGTTTTTTTTTTTTGTTTGTTTTTGTTTTTTAACTTTAGGTAAGCACTTATTCACTGCCCTTCAGCACCTTTTTTACTCCACACACGCACAGAACAAGATCAGCACACACTCGACTCTTCCTACAGCTTAAACACGCATGCTCGACATCTTCACTTTTGAAACTTGGTTAAGTGTATTTACCTTTGCACGTATGACATCAGGAAAATGTAGGAATGCTGAAGAACAACTTAGAGTAATTTTACCTTAAGTGGTAACAGGTATTTCTTTTCAGATCTTTCATTCATTAGAGCCTGTATTCACCAATCACGGTTTTGTACTGGCAGCACCCACGACTTCAGAGCGTTCAAGCATTTACTGTTGCTAGGTTACAAAAACTTCTAGCTCTTCCGCATTCAATTGTCCTGAAAGCGTTTACGGTTTAGCATACTTTAGAACTGACTAGAAATTCGACTGTGACAAAAGGCAGTCCCCTGACATCTTGACAGATGTGGCAGCATTCCTCTACACTCTTCATTTTAAATACTAATTGAGTTCAGTTCAGTTTTATTTGTATAGCGCTTTTTACAATTCACATTCACATAGTAAAACAAATTTTAAAAAGAATTTAAACATTTCTTCTACAAACCTTACATATCCCTAATGAGCAAGCCTGCGGTGACAGTGGCAAGGAAAAACCATGAGATCCCTGAAAAGAGATCGTAAATAAATAACCGGGTTATCAGTCACAGCCAGGATCAGTTTTTCTTCCACTATTGCTTATAGAGTTGATATGTGTAAGTCCTACTTCTTTCTTGATTTTGATTGGTCGGTGAGAGACACGTGACATTAATGAGCTCAGCAGTGAACTGAACACAGACATGACATCATCTGTGTCTGTATGTCATCTGTATACAAAATATATCAATGTTCACGCACTGGCAAAAATGGGGCTCCAGAAATGTTTATATGTGGATCTTTACAGAGACATGTATATGCAAAGTAAGAGAATAAGCTGCAAAGTGCAAGTGCAGTCAGTGCCGATGGCTGCAGCGGCGCACGCGTTCTATAAAAGTTGACTCCAAGCTTCTTAGTGATTTGATAGATTCACCAAGTCATTGAAAGTCTTCCCAGGCATCGTATTACATAACGGAGAGCATGTTGATATTTATGAAGTTAAATAATGACATTAAAGTAATATTAATTACATTTGTAACTCGGTATACAGGGTTTCATGAAGGGTGGGGACCTATCCAGGAGTCATTTTACAGCCTTCAGCTTCAAAACCTGACTACCAATACGTTCCGGTAGAGCTCCAGAGTCCAAAGGGTCCTTTCCTATCGATTAACCTGCCTTGGAGATGGGGTTAATGTGTGTGGATGGGTTATGACTGCATACGTTGTTCATAATTATGACTGTTTCATAAGAATGACTATTAGGATTTTGCCCAAAATTTATATCTAATATTTGAATTAATTATATGGCTGTGCAATTACTCTGGAACTGAGCCATGGGTTTTTTTTACTTCTTTTTTAAATTTCAATAAAACATTCTTTTAAAAAAAATCAAGTTATATAAATTCCTTGTTTACATGGGCATGTTGAAGAGAGGTTGCAGAGTGAGTGTGAGAAATGAAAGGGTGAAAGAATAATAAACTGATGCAAGCATTTCACACTTCATCTCACAAGTCTGTGTTGTACAGATTTAGCATCATCCTTGATGGCAGCCTCTAATCTTCTGAATCATTTTTTTTCCCATCTCAGATGTTTAACTGCATTACCGAGCTGGTTCTCAAGGCGAGGAAAGAGTCGATGGCCAAGCAGCAGCAGCAACAGCAGAGCGAAGTGGTCAAACTGAGCAGGAACAGCAAACGCAAGAAGAAATGCTGCTAACAGACCGGAGTTGTATTGCTCCACTCTCAGAGCCAACTAAACATGCCACTGAACTGACAAGAGCCAGAGAACAGCCACAGAACGCAGCAGCCCAAGAGAGACGAGCCAAATCAAATTTAAAGAGATGTATCTATATCTATATAAAAATTCTACTAATGAAATCCTTTTGGACTTTATATTTACATGCACAACAGACTTGCGCAGACTCAAACATAGATTTAAGTGGGGGGGGGAAAGCATACAAGTGGCCACCACGTCCTTTCTGCAAAGGTTGAGGAAGTCCACTGCCACAATGACCTTTAAAGGAGGTGTTTTCCTTTCTGTCTGTAATCATGCCAGCTGTCACATAAACGTCTATTATGAATCCTATTGACATATCTCATCTGCTCATTTTGTTTTGTGTCATATAGACATATCTGTGCCATTTGACACAAATGAGGATGACGATGATGAAGAATCACGCCCCTTTCTTCTTGAGAACTCCTCATGCTTTTTATTTAATTCACAGGAAGTCTGGCCAGCCTGGACCAAATGCTTATATCGCCGCCAATCCCTCAGAGATGAATTTTTTTGCTTGGGGTTTTTTTCCCTCTTTCACTTGTTTTTGTACATTTTGAACTAACAAATTATACCACTGTAATCAGTTGAACAGGCGATTTGGTGCCACCAACCGGACATTTTTACTCCTACAGTGCTGAAGGAAATGACTGGACTCATATATATGGAAAAGGGAAAACTGTATCCTGACCTTCACGCAGCAGTGCTACTGGGAGATTCAGATCAGTCCTTGAAGGCAGCACCCTTTAGAGTTCACTCATCTGCTTTACTTGGACTCAGGTGTGATGACAAAAAAAAAAATCAACTACCAATCATTACATAATCCAGGACAAGGTTTGGATCTGCAGACACTTCAACTGGTAGATAAAGATATCAGTGATAGAGAGGAATATCTTTAGTCAAGAGAACCGTACTAGAAGGAAAATACTGAAGTTGGTAATATGGTAAATCTGACCTGTCTATTTAAAATTTTTATTTAATTTTAAACCTTTCAGGAAACTTACATAAACAGTTAAGCAAATGTATTGTCTAATATATTTGTGCAATTTACATATTAAAATATGGGGGCGGGTCACAACAAAATGAGTCCAATTGGTTGTTCTACTGGATATTCAAAATGTAACCATCTTTAAAATCAGCCGGGTATTTGTTTACTTTGGTGGAGACGATAAGATACATTAATGAAACTGTTTCAGCTATTATCATAGCAGAAAATCATGTTTGGGGAAAATCAGCTGTAAACGTTGACATTTAAGTTGAAATTAGTGCATAGCACACATTTATTTGGTCATTTTAAAAGGTTTTACAGTAAAATATTTTGATGATGGATACATTACGGATAGGCTTCACAGCAAGAAGGTCCTGGGTTTGATTCCCAGGCTCGGGCGTCTCTGTGTGGAGTTTGCATGTTCTTGAGTGGGTTTCCTCTAGGTACTTCAGTTTCCTCCTACAGTCCAAAGACATGCACATTAAGCTAATTGGCTGTTCCAAATTGCCCCTAGTTATGAGTGTGAGCTTGAATGATTGTACGCAGAATGTGAGTATGAATGATTGTTTCCCTGCGATGGTCTGGCGAGCTGTTCAGGGTGTACCCCGCTTTCGCCCAATGGCAGTTGAGATTGTCACCAGCCTCCTCGCGACCCTAGTAGGATTAAGCAGTCCGGCAAATGAGTGAGAAATACATTACAGATCAAGGGATGTGTTTACGGCAAAATTAAAGGAAAAGAAAACGCAGTTTAGCACACACCGGAGGAAAGATCACTATTTCAGCTTATCAAACCAGACCTCCGCATTTATAAAAAAAAAAAAACAACTTTTTTACGTGTAGAACAGTCAATAGATTAGTGATATTTTGCACACCCCACAAGGCCGCCATGTTAAGCGTTTTCTGCCAGCCGTGTTGCGTCATCCGGGCATAGTAGCTCTATTATTTAATTCATCTGTTAGCTAATATTTCAGTTAATTGCTGTATAGGCAATATGTTTACTCATTATTAAGGCATCTTCAGCATGCTCTGCACAATTTTAAATGTAAACCAGCCTGCAGTAACTCCCTTACTCCCTTAGCCACTGTATGTTAACATGCCAACCACAAAAGATTAGATCAGATTTTCTTTCTCGGAAATCTTCCAAGGAAGATCCTTCGGTTGCTCCGGATTTCCTGTACTGTTTGATCAGCAACCAGCCGCATATTGGAGATATAGAAAGGACATGACTGGCACATTTCACATATATTATCACAGTGGATCCGCTGATAATGCCGAGCCTGATCGATGTCACAGCCAGGGACGTACTGTTTTCTGATTTTTTGATAGGCTGAAATAATAGCGAGGTTGTTTAATGATGGTCAGCGTGAAATCGATCTGACCCCCAGTTATTTTTCTCTTCCACATGCCATAAAAAAAAAAAATCTGAAAAATATGACATTTTCTTTTTTACAAATCGGACCAAGTCGTCTTTCCTCCAGTGTATCCAAAACCATATGTATTCTTTTCCTTTCATTCTAAACTATATGTGGGTCATTGTTCGACATCCTTTCTTCTCAAAATGAATTATTGCTACACTGGACTCATTTTGCTGTGATATACACGCACACACAAAATATAAAGATATTCCTTTTTGGGTGTTGTGTCGGCATAACCCATCTGAAGTCAAGGCACAAAGCTTAACGGAAAACCTGATCATGTTTAGATGCACACGTGAAACAGCACCTAGAACAGGGAGGTTCGACCAAACCTCACATCATGAATTGAAACCAGGACGCAAGCCGTAAAAGTGCGTGTGCATATCAGTATTGTAATCTATACGATGTACATAGACAAACGCATGTCTGTATGTAAACATCATGTGTTTGTTTTATATATGTGTAAGTTTAATGATCTGGTGTACACTGGAAAATGATATTTTGATATTCTTCCACTCATTCATTTTGTTCGCCTTGTCATGAAGCTAACCAAGGGTAATAAACATTTTAAAATAACTGACTGGGTTTTTTTCTTTTCTCATGCCTGCCTGAAGTTCTATTATTATATATTTGTAAACCACTTTAATTCCTGTTATCATGATATATGAGACATCTCTCTGTTGAAGTTATAGGAAAGTCAATAAGAAAGATAATTCAGCTTGTCGTGTTACCAGGAAACCACAAAAACTCTGTCCTGAAAAATGAAGACGACTTCCCTTTTGAATCTGGTTCCTCCTGTGGTTTCTTCTTCACGTCATCTGAGGGAGTTTATCCATGCTTTGCCACTGTATGCAGAAGTTTTACACTGCCCTGCCAAAAGACAATCACCGTTTAGATTTAAATCAGCAAATACTAAAGATGTTTAGATTGGATCATTACTGCAGTGATTATGTTTCAGCTGGCAACTCACCCTTCATATTAGGGTCAGGGCTCAGCTGACACTGGGTATAGGCGTGATACACCCTAAACTCCCCACCAAACGATCACAGGGCAATACACACACAGCCATTCACACTCACACCTAAGGGCAATTTGGACCCGCCAGTCAGCCTAATGTGCATGTCTTTGGACTGTGGGAGGAAACCGGAGTACCTGGAGGGAACCCATGTAAGCACTGGGAGAACATGCTAACGCTAGACCACACAGAAACACTAGAACCCAGGACCTTCTTGCTGTGAAACGGACATACTAACCAATACACTACTGTGCCACCCTGGCAACAAATTAATTATCCTTAATTGATGCAGTGAGTAGCTTCACATTTCTTAAACACTCATGTCGGAACAAACATGCAGTATGAATATGCAACATACATTTCAATTCTGCGGAATAAAATGTGGACTTGCTGGTATCATAAATGACTTAACACTTAAAATCAAACAAGAAAATGGACAGCAGAAATCACGGCTATGTTTAATAGTGAAAGTAAGAGCATTTCCACACAGTGTGTTGATGAACTTACAGGATTCAGACTAAACAGCTGTGTGGCCATAAAAAAAACACCTGATGGTGAGAATGAACTGATTCAAATGCGTCAGTTTCTTAGAGAGTGTAAAGAGTGGACTCTGGAACTAAAGATCATGTGATCTGATGAGTCTAGACATACCCTATTCCATAATAGGGTATGTATAGACTATATGTACTAGACATATTGTTGTATAAGGTCATATTTTGACAGATGTGGATGAGGTCTCTGCGTGACAGAATGGTTCGTTCATCTCTCTTTATGACCTTGAATCATATCATGAGCCTAGTTGCAGCCCTAATAGGATTAAGTGACTCAACGAATGAATGAATGATTATCCAGGAATATTACAGTGGTGAGTTCAGTGGTGGATATTTCTGCGCCTATAAGTGCATGCCCTCCTGTTTGTTCCATCTCGTGAATGTATTCACTGAGTTGTACTCATTGTCCCTCCTGCTGGCTAAGACTCATGTTAGCATGACAGCTCAGTCTGCTGCTCCAATGTAGCCGTGATCGCCATCGTTTGGCCTTTCGCTATCCACCTCAGATCAGCATGACTGGGGATGTGTAGTCAAGCTGTAAGGTAATTATAACACATGTTTGATGCTTGAGTGTGACTCAGCGAGGCTTGTTTTGCTTCATCATGATTTCCTTCCCCCTCCAGTCAAATACATATACAGGGTTAATAACCAGCCTCACTCCTTGATTTCATTATTGAAAGGAAGTAAATGGCGGAATGTGTGCAGAGTGATTTACATACACACTCCCCAACAATATGTGTCAAGATAGAGAGAAATACATTGATTCAAATTATTTTTTGATTTACATTTTAATGTATAATTATGATTCCACCTCTGTAATAACATCCCACCTGTCTTAATTACGCCTAAACTTCGTTCTGTCTCTCACATCTCACCCTTATCTAAGTGTTAGTGTTTCCGTAACAACTCTGCAGGGCTGTTGCCATGGCATTTGTAGCCATCACCATGGAAACAGGATCCAAGCAGACCCCTGTTCCAGGAAAAGACTAATCGATGCTTGTCACATCAGTAAACCCACGTACTGTAGATAAAACCCAGGGAATGATGTACATGACAAGCCTCGTCTCCTTCACTGTGAATACCTGATGGACTTTTGTGTCCTTGGGTTTACATGTTCGTGAGTGGAAAAGGGGGAAAGGTGTGTCAGAATTAAAAGCATTTAAACATAACTACAGTACTTTATTAGATCTATAGGAGTTATTATGTGGACATAATAGCTGAGCTCCAGCCCGCACAAGCGAAGCTTCATATTTATGTGATGTCATACAGCCATCAGCTTGATTTTATTGTCGCATTCATAGCCCATACAGGCAACCCAATAAACAAAGAAAATGGCCGGTAAAATATTGAATACGGTGAATACTAAAATAAATATACACCACATTAACTTTTCCCTTGAATTTCGGAATTAAAACGGAGCTACATCAATTGTGATTTTTTTAAATTTTATTTACAGTATGTCTTACTTTTTTTTTTTTTTTTTTTTTTTTTTTTTTTTTTCTTACCCCTCTCCCATCCAACCCCACAAAAACAAAAATGGAATTTTTGTTTCGGTGGCACAAAGAACCCCTT
>JBCNYH010000005.1:19911556-19923558 GCA_039654325.1 Tandanus tandanus
TATATATATATGTTTCTCCAAAATATGTGTCCCCAAAACTTTGTAGCACTGCTCTGACATTCACCTTTGACCTTGACATTCCAGAATCAAATCATCTCTGGGACTTGAGTAGGATAGTGTCCCCACCAAGTTTCATGAAAGTCTGTGTATGGTCTGGTCAGGATTTTGTTTACAGGCAAACTGACACGTAATCATTTTCAATTGTTTAAGGTTATAACCGTTCCTCTGATGGACTGGCAATTCCCAAGTCTTTCATAAATGTTCAACAGGATTCAAGTGACGACATTGGTTAGACCACTCACTGCCTTCTTGAGATATTTTAGCTGTATGTTTGGGATGGATCTTTTCCCCAGATTAACTTTCTTGTCCGACGAGATTAAAGTCTCCTCTAACATGTCCTGGTTTCCTTTAGTACCCGGTACTATTTGCAGAAAAGCAGCCCACTTATCATAATGCTCCCACCATCAATCTTCACCGTCGGAAGAGTGTTGTAGGGATTGCAAATGGAACTTCTCTTGAGTTTTATTCCTCTTTTCTACGACCAGATTACTGTTCCAAAATGCTTTTAGACACTCATCTCCATATCTGCTGCTCATGATCCATGCAAACATCTACCAGCTCCAGTTGATATCTAGAGATGACATGCATTTATTTCAAACCCTTTTGCTCAAAAGACGAAAAGGATTTAGCCGAAAGATTTGCATGAGGCAGAAGTGGTTTTATCTTTTAATATGTTAATACTATGGAAGTTTCAAGTACTTAAAGTGAAATATATTTTATCATCCCTGAATGCAATAAAGATGAAGAGATACTAAGAATGTGTGTATGTGTGTGCTGGTGCTTGCTACACACTGAGGACCAGAATATGTTTTTAACCAACACATTGTGGACCGTTTTGGGATGTGAGGACACTTTGGCAGGTCCTGATTTCCTCAAAGAGGTGTTTGAGGGTTAAGACTTGGTTTTAGGGTTCAGGTTAGAATTAGCTTCAGGTTAAGGGTTAGAGTAATGGTTGCGGTTTGGCATTTAGTTGTGAAGGGGCTAAGGAATGCTTTATGTCAATGAATGTCCCCACAAAAATGGAAGTACAAGATTGTGTGTTAGTTGTTAATTGTTAGTTACTTTCCTCAAGTTGCTGGGGGTGTTATGAATAATGCGTGATAGTTTTCACATATTGAATGAGCTTCAGCAGCAAACTAATTTCAGCTTAGTTTTGCATGTAAAAGTGCAAGCCGTTAAATCATCTTTTTAATAAACAGCTCTGAAAGTAGTTCCAGCTGTGAGAAAAAACAAGATTTATAATAATGCACTTGTTTTATTGTATTGTTTCTTTAATAACAGCACAGTCACATGGTATTTGCTTCATATAATCAAAGTTAACAATAAATAGATAACGTTTTAAAGTCTAATTTTTGAAATGGTGATGTTTTCTGTAAGTAGATGCTTATTTAATGTTTAGGGAAGGAGTCTACAGTTCTAGTAAGTTTTCCACTATAGTATAACAAAGTCTTTTTTCAGGACAGAAGAGTTTGCTCTTTTCAGATTTTTGGTAACATGAGAAGCTGAGGAACTTAATTTTTTAAAATTAATTTCAAGAGTGACAATAGCTGCCTGTGAGGCAATAACTGTATATAGATTCTCTAACAAGAGTGATAAGAACATCTGATATGCCCTGGCCAGATAGACAAATTCTACTTGTTGTTATAAGATTATTATACAGTTTTGGATATTTATACTTAACATTAATGACGTGGTGATAAATCGTGGTACTGCTAGAGTGGTAACAAGAAGTGGGGTGAAATAAATGTTGAGGAAAACAATAAGAAATATTGCATAACTCTTCCCTTGTTTAAAATATTTTTGTATATTTGTATAATAACTTGAATAAACATAAGGATAATTTGAATAAATAAATAAATAAATTAATTAATAAATAATTGCAATGAATATAATTAAGTCCAAGTAAAGTCTGATGAGCTGTTTTGTTTTTAAATAAGTAAGTATTTGGTAAATTTCTTGGCAAAGCTTGAGGTTACAGCTCACGTTGGGTTTTGTGTAGGTTATTTTCCTGTAACAGCACGTCTTCAAGTGTTTCATTCCTTCCTTTACTGTGAAAGTGGCATTCGTGTGTTATCCGCAGCTCATGTGGAGACTGGGATGAGGATATGAGAAGAGCCCATCTTGCATAGCTGCTGGTACATGCTGAGAAGTTTTAGGCTTGCATTTGGTGTTTCCATGGCAATGTGCCTTTGTGATGTTCTTGGGGTCATTTTAGTAGAAAGGATTTGTGCATAAGGTTATTATTTAATTAAAGTGTGAATATGGTTTAATATTTAATGAACTGGATGTGCACAAAATACACAATAAACCTACAGTGCTGTCTTATTCTAGATGATGAACGAGAGATCTTCTGACTACTTAGCTATAACTTATATCAAATACCGTACAATGTCTTTCAACTGCTAACCATTAAGAAGTCTTTGCACAAGGTGAGGTGGATTTTTATTGTTTATTTTTTATATGTTTTGGCCTTGTCAGCGGCAGGGATGCTCTGTGCAGTTCACAAGCACATCATAAGCATTGTGTAACAGTGTGTTTTTAAACTCATTCAAAGTTTTAGTATACACTAGTATGCAAGCACAAGATATCCAAAGACCTTAATTGTGTGTTTTCATACTTATTCAATGTTTTAGCATATACTACATGGAAAAAAAAGAAGAAAACTAAAATTAGATTTTCTGGTTGTTTCATTTTTAAAGCGTTTACATTAGTGATGCAGTGATAAACTGGCGTGAGGGTCTGCCATCTTTATTCAAGCGTTATCCACCCAGGATAATATCTCTTGACCCCTAGAAAGTGACCCAATCAGATTGATCCGTTTCTGTGTATTGTATGGGCAGTTTTACAGTCATGGGGCCAACTGCAATCTTCATAATTTCAGCTCTCTAAAAATTTTTATATGAAACTTAATGTTATTTTGCAAATAAAATAAATAAAGAAAATAAGATAGAAAATGTCTTTATCCTGTGGCACAAATTTAAAGTTTAAATTTAAAAAAGTTTGAAATAGTGCAATTTTTCACTCATTTGAATAAAATTCTATAAAACATTTATTCTCTTCTTTATACATAATACTACAATATTTATTTTTGTACTGTTATTTTTGAAGCCCTATTACAGACTGTGGTGCTTTGAAAAGTTCATGATTCCCATCAAGTGAAATGTCCTTTCCGTCATCAATTTTGAGCGCATATTTAATAAAATAAAAAAAATTCACTCACGTTTGTTGATGTATTTTAAGCATAGTGCCCTATACCGTATTTTATTTAATCTATTTATAGCTCTTGTGCAGACTTTTCGAAGTACATATGATAATGTGGAACAAGTCCTAGTTTCCGTTAAACACAGGTCCTTTCCTGCATCAGGCACTTTTACTGAAAACACAGAATATTCTTCACGTCTAAATATTCATAAAACTGAGAAAGTTGTTGTCTTTATTCTTGTTACCTCTTGGGATGAATGCATCTCATTTATATTTTGACAGAAACAAAAATTTTTGACCTCGGTGAGACACATTTGGCCTTATTACTGTAAAATGCCTTTATCTGAATAGTCATGAACCTTTGAGCCATTCATACTACTGTAGCTCTTGGTATTTAGGTATTGTTCTTGCTTTGTTGAGGAAACTAAAGGTGCAGCAATTTGTAATTACTCTTTGTTTCTAGGTCAGTAATAAGGACATTGTTACAAAGGTAGCTTATAAAACCATGATTTATAATGGTGTTACCATGCAATGGATTAGGCTTATTTGTAGGATGAAATTTTCTGGCTGGAAATCAGCATCACATAGGTCTATTCTTTTTTTAATTATTATTATTAAAGCACTGTTGGGGTTTTATTGGGAAATGAGTAGGCTTTGCAGTGTTTTCAGGGCAATTTCAAACCATCATGCAGGTGGTGGAAAACTATAAAAAGCTGAATTGCCGTTTCTCAAGATGCCACTTCAGCCAATTATCGCTTGAATGACTAATCACAAACAATTATTTCACCAGTTTCCATTTAGCTTCCTGGTCCTTAAACTAAAACGAATGTGCTTGGTGCTTTGTAGGACAGGCCCGTACATCAGCTCGTATTAGTTCAGGTTTTTATTTAGTGCAGTGAAGCTTTAGAGCTGCATGCATCGTGTATTTTTGCTCATATTACTGTGAGAGAATCAGAGGAAAGTAGCTGCTCATGGTAGCACATTGACATATAGCCACAGGTCAGCTTATCGCTGCTGCTGAGCCTCACAGGCTGAGCACCAGAAGCACTTAATTCTAATCCACCTGCTGCAGAACTTTATAGAGAGAGCTGTAAACAGATGTGCTGGTCTTGTGCGTGTGTGTGTGTGTGAGATGTGCTCTAATCTCCCCAAGCGCCGAATGTTATCTGGATTTGTGCCTGTAGGTGATGGAATACCTGCCTGGAGGAGATCTCATGGCACTGCTGAACAGATACGAGGATCAGTTTGACGAGTCGATGGCTCAGTTTTATCTGGCAGAGCTGGTGCAGGCCATCCACACAGTGCACCAGATGGGATACGTCCATAGGTGAGCTGCATTGTATTGTTGGTTTGAGGTAAAAAAAGGGGGGGGAAAGTCAGTGATAATGGGAAGAAATCCAGTAAAAAAGAAGGAGTTGAAAAGTACAGATGTAGTCTGGTTACAGGTATAACTTCATTACTTTATTTTATTACGATGCTTCGCAATTCGCATATTTTTTTAAACTAGTACCTCACGGAGCAGCGAATGCTGATGAATGTATCAAATTTTGGGTTTTGTCAGGGCTTGTAAAAGGTTGCTAACAGGTTGCAGTTCACAAAAACAGTTTTTTTTAGGGTCACAAACAGTTTTTTGTGTTGCAAAGAAATATTTAACATTTTCAAAATTTGTTAGCGAATTTATTTTTTATGCAAACATTTGTAATTGTTTGCAAACGTTGTAAGACGGGTTGCTAAAGTTCTTTTTGGTTCGCCAAGTTGTGAACACAATGCTGGGGATGGTTTACTCACTTTTTTTTTTATAGGGTTGGGTCCATTGATAATTCTTCTGCTTCTTTTTCTACTTTCCTTCCAAAGCAATTCTTCCCCATATGCACCAGCTTGGGATTTTTCCTGACAGAAATCCATTAGAATTTTTTTGGTCCGTCTTCTATATCTGGGGAGGGTTTGATCACCCTTTTTATTGGGTTGGGTGATTCCGTTCCAGGATTTGCTTGACATTTTCCTGGTATTTTACCAGGAGTTGGCAAAAGGTCCTAAACATTCCTAAACAGTGGCAAAAGAGAGACCAATAGTTGCTAATCATCGCAAACACTGTGTTCGCCAACTGTCTTTCGCAAACATTTGCGCAAATGTTGCTAATTTTCAATAAATGGCGCTAAATGCTAATGACGGGTGAACCCTGACTTTCATCAACATTCTTCAGAAAAGTTGGCAAATCCAAAATTGGCTACAATCGTCAGCATTCGCTGCTCCATGAGATACAGGTTTTAGAGATTCGCCGTGTATCTGTCCAGCTTCCGTCCTCAATTTTCAGAATGCGTTTCCCATATTTGAATGATGTTGATTTTGTTTGTTTTATCTGATAGGGCTCGGTGTGGGCTTCCAAACTTCTACACAGTATTTTGAAATTTAATAATTATGCACATTTATGCAAACTTTTTCAAAATCACAGAAATGCTGCTTCTCCTTTGTTCCTTCACCAATTTAAATTCTGTTTGCTTTATTTGATAGAGCTAGGTGGACCATTATAGTGGTCAGCTCCGTGCAGCCTTCTGTTCACTTCTATTCCCACAAGTCTTAAGGCTAATTTTGTAGATATAAAAATGTTTATAGAAATTTACCCATCATATTTGCTCTCATAAATACATTTAGCAAATGCAGTACGACACAAATGAGTATGATTCTGTGATGCTTGTCCCTATAAATATTCATTGAAACACCTGCACTTGCTGAAAATTGTATAATTTTATGTTGTACAGGTGCCGGATGAGACCTACATCATGGATGTTTTGGTTTTAAGAATGGCTTCTTACTTTCATGTTAAATAATATTAGATTTGATGTCATTTTTTTCTAAAGGCATGTGCTTATGTTTGGAAGTGCTAATAAAAGGCACTACTATAGACATTTTAACCTGACACAGGATTCTGTTTCTCTGTCTCTCTATTTCTTTCTCTTTAAATTATACACTTTTTTTCCTTTTTTTTTTTTTAACAGAGACATCAAACCAGAGAACGTTCTTATTGACCGTACAGGACACATTAAGCTGGCGGACTTTGGCTCTGCTTCTAAATTGACCCCAAATAAATCGGTAATCTTTTCCTTTAACATTCAGAAGTAATGTCTTGGTTTGGAATTAGCTTTAGAATAAGCCAGGTAGTAAAAAGACCAGAGTTTCAGATGTTCTGTTGAAGTTTGTTTTTTTAAAAATAATAGTAATGTTGAAGATGGTGGTGGTAGTATTTGTGAGCTCACTCTTAAAACTAATGGTGCTTTAGGTGGGCTCCTCCAGGCTTCCGGTTGGAACTCAGGACTTCCTAGCCCCAGAGGTTCTTTCAGCACTGAATGGGGGTTCTCAGTGCAGTTATGGTCCTGAGTGTGACTGGTGGTCTTTGGGGGTTATTGCGTATGAAATGATCTACATGAAGTCACCGTTCACTGATGGGACCTCAGCTAAAACTATCAACAACATCATGAATTTCCAGGTAAGACCAGCAGGAACAGTTTTCTTATACTTTTACAACCAACAGGGATTGGGGAATCTTGGTGCCAGCCTATATATCTAACTGTTTTAAGTGGATTCATTTTAATCAAGGATGCGTCATGTTGCTGTTGTTGATCCACCAAATACAAGCAAGGAGCAGCTAGTAATGATAAAAAAAACTCTTAGTCTCCATTTAGAAGACACTCCCACTGATGTCAGGATGACCTGGATTAGAAATATAATCTGACTATTGGTTCCAACTTCAAAACCAACATTTCAGCTTCCAAATCAATTTTTGGTTGAAATGCTTTGAATTTGGGGAGCATACCAGAACAGAACCAGTTCCCTGTTGGTGGAGAAGATGTGACATGAGCATGTGTGCTCAACAGAATCCACTCACACAGACTTTTTCTATTCTAGCCTCCACGAGGAGGTTATGCTTTACCTCTGGTTTGTGTCTTTGATTGTTTGTGTGTTTGTTTGCAGGATTACACAAACGTTTTTCTACAGATTTTCATGAAATTTGTGTTTTCATGAAAAGTGCGGCTTTGTACAAGGAAGACTACACAGTTTTGGAGATGATTCCGATCGGGGTTTAAAAAAAATTGTTTTTTAAATTAAATTTATTTAAAATAAAAGATTTTTTTACATTGTGAGATGCAACGATATTTTGGAAGTGTGATATTACACCAGTCTGAGCAGGGGCTTTGTTTTTTATTGGCTTGGTGGAGGTTTGCACTCTCCGAGTGTTCTTATTTGTTTTTAATTTAAATGCGTTTTTTTTATGATTTAAGAAATGAATGACCTTGACATAATATATATGTATATATATATATATATATATATATATATAGTATAATGACTATCAAAGCCCATGAATTATACTTATAATCACCATCTCTTGCATCATATTATAACGCATGAATGGTTTTACCAAGTTTACATATACTACTGTATCATAAAAATATTATAATTTTTGTTATATTCATGTAATAAAAATTACTCATCTAAGGAAAAAAATTTAAATTCCATACGACTTCAATGATTATTTTCCTATAACAGCATGTTTTGTACTTTATGTACAGTAAACTATAATAAAGTTAAATAGTTATTGTTATGTGGAAATATTATCCTAACATGCTTAATATGTGTCTTGATTCTTTACCTTCAAGCGTTATCTGAAGTTTCCTGAGGATTCCAAAGCCAGCTCTCAGTTCGTGGATCTTGTGCAGAGTTTGCTATGTGTGGCACGAGACCGACTCGGCTACGAAGGCCTGCGCTCTCACCCCTTCTTCTCTAGCATCGACTGGAGTGGCCTCAGATATGGTAAGGATTTAACTTTGCCACCTTAGAGCAGTTTACATAAATGGTGCTAACTATAGTAACAATGTTACGGGCTACACGCAGAACTAGAATGAGCTGTTCTGGAAAGAGCAACCTTACAGCTAAATGAGGACCAGAGGTTGCTCAACATCTGAACTGGATAGGTGATCTCCTTGCAGCTTTCCCCAGTCTCACTGTTGGACTGATGAAGTCTCAGTTTGCACCAAGCAAAATACAATTATTAGTTTTTAGAATATCACACAAATACCACGTTGCTGTTGGCCATTTCTTGATTTGCGTCCCTAATTGTTATTGTTGTGTGTGACTGCAGAATTTGCTTGCTAATGGCATGTAGTGGGTAGATTTTTCTGAGGCTTGGTCCACACTGTGTCTGCCTTTTTGCCTGCCTGCGTATGTGTGTGTATGTGTATCTGTGTCAGTTTGAAGTATTTCCAATATATACTACACAGAAATGGTGCAGTCTTATTATTCTGCTATAAAGGGATTAAAAAAACATTGTTAGGCTATTTGTAAAGTAAAGCCTCTTCCATTAGGTATCAGAAACCCTGGCACATACAGCACAAGCCGGGATAATAACTAATATATTAAGTGCAAGCTATATACACACAATTCAGTCTATTATTATAAGCATTACCGCTAAAATAAAATTTTATTTCAAGGTACATCACTCACTCATTTGATCCTACTAGGGTTGCGGGGAAGGCTGGAGTCTAACTCTGAGCGAAGGTAGAGTACACCCTGAACAGCTCGCCAGAGCATCACAGGTGCCCCAATGAACACCCCGCATATGCTGCACGCAATGCAGGAATTAAATAATTGCTCATTCTCATTAAATCATTATTTAATGAGGAAAATGATCCAGTATTACATATTTGTAAGTGTTAAAAATATGTGAAACGCTGGGATTAGCAATGAATTTAATGGTAAAAAAGCAGTCAGGTGTTTCCAGTTCGTGGGGTGACAGTCATTGAGAGTGTCTGTGTTCTGTTTTAATTAAAGTAGAGTGATCTATTAGAGTGTGGTTTTAACGTTATCTGTTTGTGTAAGTATAAAAGGTTGCAAAAAAAAAAAATTCTAAAAGGAAAAGGTTATAAAACCATCTCTAAAGAGTTTGGATTACAAAATAATTTACAGTTGGACAGATGGTAGAGATTCAAGATCATTTTTTCCCTTTCCATGAGTGGTCAACCAACAAAGATCACTCCAAGAGCAAGGCACCTAATTGTCCATGAGGTCTCAAATGTAAGCAACATAATCTAAATTTTCATGAGTCCTCCATCAGGAGAACCCTGAACAACAATGGCATGCATGGCAAGGTTGCAAGAAGAAAGCAAAAGATCAGAAGTCCACCCAAAACATAATGTGGATGGATGGAACCAAAATAAAACTAAAGGAGAAGTGTTATGTTTGGTGAAAACAGAACCCTGCATAAGAACCTTATCCCATTTGTGAAACATGTGGGTGGAAGCATGATGGTTTGGTCCTGTTTTTGCTGTATCTGATCCAGGACAGCTTGGCTCCACTGATGGAAGAACAAATTCTGAATCATACTAGCGGATCAGAAAAATACCAGGACGTTTGGTGATGAACTGAATCTCTAGAAAAAGTGGGTCATGTAGCAAGACAACAACACGAAGCACATGAGTCACTCTACCAAAGAATGATTGAAGGAGAATAAAATTAAGGCTTATTGAATAGCAAAATCAAAGTCCTGACCTTCAATTAAAAGAAATGTTGCGTTAGACATTAATGTGAGGAAACACACCAACATCCCAGTGTTGAAATTCCTCCATGAGCAGGTCTGTGTAGAGCAACATTTTCCTCCATAAACCAATGACCAAGTATAATAATGTCTCATATTTTTAATTGGCTTCTCTTTATGTACTCATACTGAAAGGGCTTGTGTATTTTTTATGCAAAAATGTTTGTAAAAATTCTATAGGGGCTCACAAAATTTTAGGCACCACTGTATCTGTGTTATGGGCATTTCTGTAGTGTTCCTTTGTGCATCATGAGGCATGCAGGTGTTCTCAGAGGGACAATGCAACACATATTGTACAAACATCCACCCACACACCTACTGTATTTACAGTACTTCCCACATCCTTGATTTTTGGGGAAAATGCAGGTTTGACTAGATTTAAGGTTTTTATTTGTATTGTTTATTAATGAAAGCCTCTATTGATGATTACATTGGTATTGGTTTGAAGGTATGGGGCATACAAAGACACTTGGATTCCATCCAAGCCAGCAATGATTTAATTCCTGCATTGCGTGCAGCATATGCGGGGTGTTCATTGCGGCACCTGCGATGCTCTGGCGAGCTGCTCAGGGTGTACTCTACCTTCGCTCAGAGTTAGACTCCAGCCTCCCCGCAACCCTAGTAGGATCAAATGAGTGAGTGATGTACCTTGAAATAAAATTTTATTTAAGTGGTAATGCTTATAATAGTACACTGAATTGTGTGTATATAGCTTGCACTCAATATATTAGTTATTATCCCGGCTTGTGCTGTATGTGCCAGGGTTTCTGATACCTAATGGAAGAGGCTTTAGTCTCTATAGTATACTGTTTAACTGTGTGTGTGCGTGCGTGTGCTCAAGTGTGTTACACATTGACACTGTAGCAAGCTTTAGCAAATTATCAGTGCTGTCAAATTTGGCTAGGTTTACAAAACCTTATGTTCTTTTCCAAGAAACTTACTAAGCTGCAGAAACTTTTGCATTGACAAGAAATTACATGTATGTAGCTAGGACAAGGATTACATATATGTAGCTAGAACAAGGATTTGTCCATTTCTTTCCACTAAGGCTACTTAGATATTTGTTCAGTCCCTTATCATCTCAAGGCTAGACTACTGCAACTCACTCCTGGCAGGTCTGCCTTTGAGCTCTGTTCGACCTCTGCAATAGATGATTAAGAATGCAGCAGCACGGCTTGTTTTCAACCTCCATTGGCTTCCTGTAGCTGCTCGCATTAGATTCAAAACACTAATGCTAGATGGACCTGCACCCTACTACCTCAAAGCATTTATCACACCCTGAACTGCACTGCATTCTTGCTGATTCTCTAGCACTGCTAGACTGGTCTCTCCTTCTATCAAGGGACAAGGAAAACATGCATTTAAACTCTTCTCTGTTCTGGCACCAAGGTGGTGGAATGAACTTCCTCTAGATGTCCGGACAGCTGAGTCATTTCAAAAGACGGCTAAAAAACCTACCCTTTTCGGAAGTACTTGAAAAAAAACACACACAGCACCTACCCACTGAGTTTTGACTGATGGTATACTTTAGCCTATGTCCTAGTCCTAGTGCACCAGTAACAGAATGTATTCACTGTAAGTTGCTCTGGAAAAGGGCGTCTGCCAAATGCTGTAAATGTAGAACAGGGCATGACAGTGCAAAGACAGCAAGACTGTGGAAGTGAGACAAAAGTTTTGGGAATGGTGGCATAGTGGTTAGCACATCCGCCCTAGAGCAAGAAGGTCCTGGGTTTGAGTTCGGAGCTCGACTGTGCTTGTGTGGGCTTCCTCTGGGTTACTCCGGTTTCCTCCCACAGTCCAGACATGCACATTAAGTTAATAGGTGTGAGTGTAAGTGTAAATGGTTGTGTGTGAGTTGGCCCTGCATTGGATGGGCAAGCTGTTTTAGTGTTCCCGCCTTTGCCCAGAGTCGGCAGAGCCTTCCTCCTTAGGATTAAGTGGTTTGGCAAATGAATGAATTGATGTAGCAAATGAGGTCAAATACACTTTTCTAAGATAATGTCACTTTTTTAAACAACTAATTATATTACATTTGTACAGAATTTTTTTTGTATAATAAAATTGGGGGGGGGGGGGGGGGGGGGGTTTTTTTCCTTTTTTTCTTTTTTTTTTCAAAAACAAAAGATTTTTCAATTCTTCCTTTGGTGAGACC
>JBCNYH010000005.1:19930631-19948848 GCA_039654325.1 Tandanus tandanus
CTCTCTCTCTCTCTCTCTCTCTCTCTCTCTCTCTCTCTCTCTCTCTCTCTCTCTCTCTCTCTCTCTCTCGCACGCACGCACACACACACACACACACACACACACAGACACACACACACACACACAAATGCACACATGAGCATACACATACATACAGTGTTGCTTTGTAGAGAACAATTTGACTTCTATGGTCACAGGTGGTAGAGAAGATGGCAAAATCTCCACGGTTACTGTCACCAGGCAACGTTGGTGGTGAATGGCAGTTATACTGTAGCCATGCAGATGTGGTTGTGATGTGGTGTCTCTGTTTCTTTCTGTCTATGTGAGTGAATGGGGAGCGGAAGCGTGTGAGTGTGTGTGTGTGTGTGTGTGAGGGAGAAAACTGATGCCTTTATCTTGCGCTTGTGGCTTGTGTTATTTCTGTGAAAGCAAGACACTGGGAATCCCCGTGTGTGTGTGTGTGTGTGTGTGTGTGTGTGTGTGCTCCTCTTTGCAGATCATAGATCTCACTGTGGTGCTGTCTGACTCTGTTCCCCTTGTTTGTAATGGCCATGTGTGCTGCCCTGTTGTTCGGTCTCGCACGCATCTGCATATACATGTTTAACAACCCGGATGCGTTCATGATTCTGCTTGTGTTTGTGTGCATGTTGTTTCGCGGCTCTAGATAATTTGCACTGTACAAATAGTTTGCTGTCTGTGTTTGTTTAGACGGGGGAGCAGATCTCAAATCAGCAGCATTCCCAGTGTTTGAATGGAAACATCCCCCCTCCACTGCACTATATACCTACATAACAAGAATGGGTGGTGGGGGGTTGGGGGTGCACAAGGAGATGAAGATGTGATGCAGCGGGGAAAAAGATATCAAATAGGTTGGACACAGATTGATGGAAGCAATGCATTTCTATGGTAACCAGATGGAGATTCATGTTCAGTAGCTACATTTGCATGCAAGTTATTAATCCATGAATAGATAATGAATAGGCTGGTGGTGCAGACCTAAATCTGAAAGTAATGTTGGATAATTCATTTGATAATGATCAGAAGAATCATTTGTATGTAGACTATTAAATTCCTTTATTTACAAAAAAAAAAATTAAATCGTTACACATACTAAAATTAAATAATCTTTACAAATTAAGTTTAAAAATAACAAAATTATTTTAAAATAATTTTTAGTGTAAAGTGAAGGGGATACATTTCTTAGCTCGAATTGACACATTAAATTATTATTTATTTGTTTGTTTGTTTGTCTATTTATTTATTTATTTGTTTATTTTCTGGGCTGAACCTGACATCACTTGTGACTTGTTTTAAACAAAAACAAGGCTTGGCTAACACACTGAACCAATGCTAGCTACTTTTTGCAGCGTGAAACGACTCGTACGATTCTCGTTGTTATGGTAACATTGGCAGGAGATACTGCTTTTCATATGTACATACATTTGCTTGTGATTTAGCGATTTATTTTTTTTTATTGTGTTTCTCTTCCTTTTCTCTGTCTCTTTAATATAACACATCAGACTTTGTTCTGTCCATAACACAAGGAGAGAACTCTCGTCTCGTTTTCAGGGGGGACAACAACCCATATGTTCCCGGACCTTTTCTCTCTCATCTGTTCCTCTCCCCTATTTCACAGGCTCCATTCCTGGATTTGTGCAGTGAGTGTGTTATGTCTTTAAAAACCCACCTTGTATTCATCCCCACGCCCTCACACCGATTTCCCTGAATAACGCAGCAACGTTTTTCATCTGTCTCACAACATTTCCTGTACTCCTGTCTTTTCCTGTCATACGGTAAATCACACTGAGCTAACAAGTCTCTGTCCTTCCTGTCTGATCTGTTGGCAGCAACACAACCAAAGACGATTCACACTGCTCAGTTTGCAGTCAACTCATATCAGATCTGAATATACCTGCTCTCGGCATTATAACTGCTAGCAAAAGTGTATACAGTACACTTATACAGAGCCATGTTATGTTCACACACCTGCACCAGAATGTGTATTAGTTGCTCGATGTTCATCCACTGGGTGCTCTAGTATGTGCTTTATCCACTAATATATTAAGTTATGGAAGGGAGTCTTCTTTCCCTGATTTCCTCCTAATTTAGTCCAAGCCTTTTCCCTTGTGCTAGCAGGTAGCACTTTTCCAGCTGACAGTGTGGTATGCTGTAATGCAGTTACTAATTCAATTTTTTTAATTCACATAATGGTACCAATAAATAATAGGAACAGTTCTCTGGGGGTAGGTTGTTTGGGAAACTTGTTGATCATATTTACTCAGCATCTGAATTTATGCGAAGAAATATAAAGAGTCAAGCAACCAGAACTTTTCTAGCTTTCCTGCTGTAGTCAGTGGGATTAGAAATATCTGACAGTTCTTAGGGAAAAGGATAACTCTATAACCTTTGAGAAGAAATTAATCCCTAACTTGATAAAATCATGCATGCATAGTTTGTCTGTTGATATTAAAACAAGCTGTTTCATGAGCCTTTTTTTTGTGTATAGAATAAAAAACAGCAATAACGGCGCACACAAGGGGGCGACATTGTAATGCGAAAAGTAGTGAAAAGTCACATGATCTCCTTGTTTTTTCTTCTGTTACGAAATTAATTTGCATCAAACATGGTGCAGTATTATTTTCTTTCATATGTAGGATCGGTCTCTTGTTTGATGTATGTGAACAGTAGCATGTAGAATTTGTATTTGTGTCTAGTTTTATTTTATTCAGAAGTTCAATAGTTTATATCGGATGTGTTAGTTTAATATCTGTACGCTGTTATTATTGCCAGTAACATTAATATGTACTATGAGACTAACGTCCTATTTTCACGATTTCGCGAAACTGCAACCTTTTCAAACTGACTAATACAAACTCTTGAATAGAGTTTGGAAATATTTTTTTGGAAGTAATTGGATCTATAAAAAACAGAGTTTGGAAGGCTTGCCTTTCATTTCACTGTGAGCCTCGGTCTCACATAGCTCGAGTGACTTCACTGTAGACAATGGAAGCAAATTTTTGCCTTTTGGGGTCAACTGCCAGTATCCCTTAAATGCTCCGGGCACTTCCATTGGATCACTTACGAGTCGGGGAGCTACCTTGAGAACCATGGGGGCATGGCTTCCATTCCCAGAAGGTTTGGACGTGTTGAAATTTGCCATTGGTCAAGGATAAATTCAACTCAGTCAATTTATTGAACCTATGCCATCCCTACAGAATGCTTCCAAAATCTACCAGAATGGACACAGTGTTGTGTAGCCCCACAATAAGTGTCTCCTTTTAGCCTGTTTTGTTGATGAAACTTTTTCACCTGCTGTCTGACTTAGGAGCAGAGCAACAGAACAACATCCTCTGGTTATCTCTTATCCATGTTTGCCAAATAGTTTAAACTGTGAATGTCTTCTGTCCCCTCTCAAACCATGAATGGGATCTAAATTAAAACAAGAAAAAAAAACATCTTTTCTCACATTGTTAAAAAATCCTTTAACAAATTCCTGTTTTCCGGATCATCTCAAGAATTCAAAGGAGTCTTCCTTGCTCAAAGCTCCACCACTGGTACAAATTTCATAAAAATCAGCATAACTTTTTGTGTAATGTTGCTAATAAACACACAAACATAATGTCCTTGGTGGATGTAAAAATGAAGACATTGTGTTGTTTATATAATCTTATACAAAATTTTTATAATGATCTTAGTTACAGTTAATAACTCCTTATATGTATGGTATTTGCAGTCCTGACCTTAGGTCTCAGGAGTCCTTAAGTCAAATATGTTGATTAAATGCAAATGCTAGTGAATGCAGCTACAGCTAATTCATAATCCGTTTCCAGTATTTTTCTGCTCTAATGACTTAATATGTACACGACATGCCTTATCTATGTCTGAACATGCCCTTTTAATTTTTCCCCTTAAAGCGACAGGTGATATTATCCTCAATTGCTAATAATTAAGGGCCATGATAGGTTGAAGGCATGCTACATATCATCTCACAAGCCTAGAAACTATTTTGTTATTTAAGCACATTAAGAAAGAGAATCAAATGAATAAATGGCAATTATTCTATTCTTATACATGTTCTAATGGCAAGCATTTTTGTCTGTTGCAGTGTTTTCATGGAGATGTGTTATTTCGTCCGTGAAGAGATATTATTCCAGTCCGGTTAACATCTTCATTTTCTGTTGATATTCTGCTACTTGTAGTCAACAGGGGAGTTATGTATATGAAGGCTTTGTGCCAAGCCTTATTTGGATCTTGTTTTTGTCAAGACTTTCATATTCCTTTGTGGTCTTGAGTCTGAAGAGTGTTCAGAACTGAATCTGCCTTGTAAAATTATTTTGTTAGCAGTGTGTTTTGGGTAGCATGTGGCCTGAAGAAGGTGTACTATACTATATACTTATGTGTTCACCAATGTGAAGTGCAAGAAGTCTAAATATAACTACATATGTAAAATACTTTTGGTCTGTGAAAGTCAGTAAGAACTTAAAGTAATTTCTGGTTGTTCAACCTACTTATCTACTGAGCAACTATGAATAAAAAAAAAAAAAAACTAACACACTGGGCACTACCTGTTCTATACTCGTTGGTCCATTTTGCCAGTATGACTTCAATGTGTATGATAAAAATGGGGTGGCACATGGTGTAGTGGTTAGCATGGTCGCTTCAGAGCAAGAAGGTCTTGGGTTCAAGTCCCATGCTGGGCGTTTCTGTGTGGAGTTTGCATGTTCTCCATGTTTGCGTGGGTTTCCTCTGGGTACTCCGGTTTTCCCTGACAGTCCAAAGACATGCACATTAGGCTAATTGGCTGCTCCAAATTGCCCCTAGGTGTGAGTGTGAGTGCCCTGCAATAGTCTGGCGAGCCGTTAAGGGTGTACCCTGCCTTCACAGAGTGTCGGCCGAGATCGGCTTCAGCCTCCCCGGGACCATAGTAGGATTAAGTGGTTCAGCAAATGAGTAAAAGATGATAAAAACAACTAATTTCATACAGTTATTTTGTATGAGACGATGCTTGCATCAGTCCAGAAACCGACGCAGAGGAGTCACAGTGTTTGTGTGCGTCAGAGGTTTTGCTTGTCTTCTCACGTATCGGGTAGAATTAATATGGCAGGTATTGATTTATTTTTTGAAACAATGTTTGGAAGCTAAACGTGATGCACAGGTGTAATTAATTTGCGCCTGTAGACCCTGAAGCTAAATAAATTACTGCGGCTACGTTTTTAAAGCTTTGTCGTGAAGCTTTATCTTCACCTTCAGATCTTTCAAAGTGATTTTGGGGTGAATTTTGCATGATCTGTCTCTCTATCTCTTTTACTCTTCTTCTTTTACCTTCCCTCTTCACCAATGCTGGAGTAAAAATAGCATTCCAGCTTGAACGAAATGACTTCTAATTCTCTGATTTTTTTTTTTTTGGTGCTCATGTCATCCTGCATAAAAAATGTGACAAGAACTGCGAGAACGAAACCCGCCTCAGGAAGCGTGATCTCACTCGGTGTTAATTGCTAATCATAAATCCCAAAACAGGATGTTTAATTAATGCACAACTGCAGTGTTATTTGTGAAAGAAGCGTCTGTAAGTCGGGCATAAGGGTGTCTGCCAAACGCTGTTGATGTAAATGAAATCATTGCTAATCTCAACGCTGCTCAATTCCTTTTTCTAACAGGCTCTTTGCTTCTTGGTAACTGTTGGTTTCCTATGTGCTCTCTGCGCTCTCTAATTGGCATATGAGCTTAGCTTGTGTCGCGGCTGTAGGATCCGCTGCATATTTTCATGACACTTTATAATGACCAACTTGTGTTGGCAGTGTAATAACCACAATCGATACAGGCTAAGTTGTGCTCGAAAAGAGTGTCCAAGTTTGCAGTTTTTTGTTCAAATCCACACAATGGTAGGGTAAACAGATTGAACACTAGTGTATTCTCTGAGCCAAGCTTAAAAAAGAACAGACTGTGACTCATTCACTTGTTTCTTGCTGAGGAATGTTTGGCTCTTGTGAACAGCCAATCTTACAACAAGTGTGAGACATGTAAAACCATTGAGACCAAGGCTACCCAGTGTTTGTCTAGTAAGTTTTTCCTTTGGGGTATAAGAAGTGCACTACCATGAATCTGTTTTGGTATTTGTTGGTATCAGTCCACACATTAAGGGCGGCACTCTGGCGTGTGTAGCGGTTAGCACGTCCTGCCGCACAGTAAGAAGGTCCTGGGTTTGATTCCCGAGCTCGGCGAGGGCGTTTCTGTGTGGAGTTGCATGTTCTCCACGTGCTTGCATCAGTTTCCCCTGGGTACTCTGTATTTTGTATAAAAGGATTTTACAATGTGTTTATTTAAACATGTATTAAGCTACGTTAGTGTCATGTATAAAGAAGCAAATACTAAAAACAAGCATTTTCAATTTTCTAAACAGGTATTCCCCCAAAATTTGGCATGCCCTTTTTAATATAACAGACCCATGGTTACACCCAAGATGTACGAGGGTTAGGGAAGTTCTATCAGGACTAAGACTAAATTATGGGGATGGGGCACATCATGGGCATCTTAAAAAATAAATAAGTATAGGAATGGGAATCTCCAGGGACCACCTGATATGATATCACATTACCTAGATGCCGATTCAGGTTGTATTGTGATTCTGTATGTATCGCGATGCTTCAAATATGCCAATTTGATGTTCCAAAATTTCCCCGCTTATTTGTTACAATTTTAAAACCTTAAATTTTGTTTAAAAAAAAGTTTGTTAGTTATTATTTCTACACAAAGCTAGCAAATAATTTGCTTCAACCACATGGGATGCTGTGCTGCCTGCCAGTGTGTAAAGTTTATAGTGCGCCACCTGTAGGATTATACAGGAACTGCAACGTTTAACCACCTCAAATTAAAACATATAAATTAAAAAAGTGTGGTGATGCATTGCATCACAAAAGAAAGGCAATACATGTCTGAATTTACCGCCCCATCATCTCTATCAAATAGCTTAAGATATGAGAGATATGAGCCCTACTCTACTTGCGTTCAGCTGGAAGCTGCTACTAAAACCAATTGACATTTTATTGAACCTGCTGCACTTGTTAGTGCAGGCTTTAGAGCGCTAAGTTGTTTTAGCGTGAGGGCTTTAGTGCTTGTGTAGATTTGTATATTATCTTTATTTTAAGGGTGTTATTGGTTTAGTAATCGTGATCATATGATGATCTCAAGTAAATGAATAGATGAAAAAAGTCTCATATTGTGGGGGTGTGTCTGCAGTGTGCATCATGTATACAGAGGACCTTGTCCACAGGAGTGTGTGTGGGAGGCCCTTTTGCCTGATATGGAGCCAAGGATTACTAATGCGTGGAGTCAGCAGGGAGTATTTCTGAAACTGTGATTCATTGCTTGAGAATGTTTAAGATGCAGGCTTTGCCTCCTGGATATTCATTCATTCAGCAGATTCTCATTCATTCAGCCTTTCACTGGATTAACATGCTGAAGCAGAGATATATATTTATTTCTCGTTTTTTCCCTCCAATTTGGTCACACAGTTGCCACCCTCAGCCAGCTGTCCCGTATCATATAAAGGCCAGCAGCTAGGGAGGGAAAAGGGTAACATCTGCTTCCTCTAAGACTTTATCCAGCCAGCCAACTAACTGAGAGTGCAGCGTTACACATGCTATCTACTCTCTTCCACATATATTAGCTCACAGATGCTTCACCTAGCTGTGATTGACAGGAAGAGAGACTATGCCATCCCTCCCTTTCTAAGAGCATAGCCAATTTTGCTGTCTGCAATCCAGGGCATTGATGGCTGAGGCATCGTCAGGATTTGAAAAATACCCCAAGTAGCCTGTGCAGATCCCTGACCACAACCCCACTGAACACCTTTGGGATGAATTGGAATGCAGGCTGGAATAAAATCTTCAAAAACCATACGTGTGTGTTATGGTCAGGTGATCACATACATTTGGCCATATAGTGTACAATATCCAAGTGTCATCTTGATTAGTTGAGTAATGTAGGTAAATTTTAAACAAGCGTCATTTGGTTAAAAAAAAATTTGACCCCTGATTTTTAAATTTTTATTTTTTTTAAACTGATCAATTTGTCCCAGAGTCTTCATATTTTAACCATAAGCTGATTTCAACACCATCTTACATGAATTCAATGGACCATGACCTTGACTTATATTTTCAAGGACATACTGAAATCAGTTTGTCAAAATTCATCAAAATTGGTGTTGGCAGCACGATTACTGATATTCGAAGGGACATAAGACCTTCATATTTGAAACAATTCAATGTGAAACCCAGTTCATATGGGTTCACAGGACCATAAGCTCGAACTACTTTTTCAAGGTCAAATTGAGGTCACGTTGTCAAAATTGGCCTTTGCCATGCATTTACTTATCAACAAGTTTCGCTGCTGCATTGGTTTCTCCTACGAAGAAAACGGTCCAAAAAAGGAAGTCGGACAATGTTACAGGAGAGAAAAACATCGGTGAATTTGGATTAGATATATGTATGTAATTGTCTGTAGCTGCTGCCTCTGCGTGATTGTATTACAATTATTGTGTAAATGGTAGTATCGGTGATGTCAACCAGGGACCGATATTTAGTGGTGATATAGCTAGGCACTTTTTTTTTTAGAAGGCTTGGGACAATTTCTGATAATTAAGTGAAATGTAAAGTGATCAGAAACACATTTATTATAGTTCAGCAGATTTGCTGACTGCCATCCAGTCTTCTTTTATTTGTGTGTATTATTATTATTATTATTATTATTATTATTATTATTATTATTATTATAGGTTAGTATTAAACATAAGTCAGTATGCCTGGATATATTGAGGTTGGAGATTTCTGGACTCAGCTTGCAAATTCTACTTGACTAAAACCTGAAATACTACTGTGTGTGGCCTTTCCCTAATAATGCGATGATGATTACTATTAGCAGTATTATTAGATGGTTATTATTTACTCTGCTATTTGTTCGGTGTACCATTAAATGTGCTTGTACATACATGTTATGGTTATAATATTAGTAATAAACCACTGAGGGTTGGAAATCAAATCAATTATGGGTTATATTTCAAGCTGCAACAATCCCCCAAAACATATGAATGACTTCTCTTATTGTAACATAGCCATCGATACAGCTAACCAAAAACTCTGATACACCCTGTGACTGTGAGCGTATTGTTGACCATCCACACTCAAACAGGCTTTCACACGTCTTTAAGCACTGCCAGTGCCAATAACACAAAGCTCCACTTGATAGATTGTGCCGCCGTGTCCCCAAAGGGCAGCACCAGTTGGTGTCACTTTGTTAAAATGGGGACATTGGCGGTCAAGTAGCCCCTGCTGTGCCCTGGCAGCCTGGTAGAGACATGACATGACAGTTACACCATTGTTATGGTTCAGCTGGAACTGAACACCTTCGTAAATTTTCCTCTATTTGAAGGGTTCTGGAACTGCCTAGGTAGGGAGTCATGTGAGATAAATATTGCTTATATGGGCATGAAATATCTCTATGGTTGACATCACCGATAGACAGCTGTGGACAGTTACATTCACATACGTATGCTATCCAAAGTTATTGTATGTTTTTTTTCTTTTTCAATTATTGTTAGACCCTGTTCTTGGAGATCTACCCGTCTGAAGGCTGTAACTCCAAACATAATCATGTCCACCTGACCATCTAATCATTGCCTTAATTCGGTAATACTTTTGCGTCACACATTCATTCATTTGCCAAACCACTTAATCCTACTAGGGTCATAGGGAGGCTGGTGCCTATCACAGCCAATTCTGGATGAAGGCAAGGTACACCCTTGATAGTTTGCTAATATATTGCAGGACAACACACGTGACCTTTCTTACTCACACTTAGGGGCAATTTAAAAACAGCCAATTAGCCTAATGTGCATGTCTTTGATCTGTGGGAAGAAACCAGAGTACCTGGTTTCACGCAAGCCTGGGGAGAAGAAGCAAAGTCCACAGCGCTCTGGTTTCTGCCCACAGTTCAAAGACATGCACATTAGGCTAATTGGCTGTTTTTAAATTGCCCCTAGGTGTGAGTAAGAAAGGTTGTGTGTGTTTTGCTCATGGTCTGGTGAGCTATCCAAAGTATACCCTGCCTTCGCCCAGTGTTGGCTGAGATAGGCTTCAGCCTTCCTGCGACTATAGGATTAAGTGGTTCAGCAAATGACTGATGACTGACTGGATCGAATCATCAATCAAGATATTGCCAACTATGCATTTATTTCAAAATTCCATTTTGCACCCCATCCAGCGTACAAAATGCCTCTCTGATATTAACTTGCCACCCATTAATCTCTCTGACCCACTTTATATAGGCAGCATCAGACATTATATCACCCCATTCTTTTTAAAAAAACAAACAAAAAAAAACTGGAATGTTCCATACCAAAAATACATTTATTATTCCTTCTCTCATTTTCCTTGATCCAGAGATAGTGCCCACTGAAAAGTGCTAGCATCTGTTCTCCCGAGGAACTGTGAGTGTTTTTAAAGTGTATTTAACTGCTGCTATCTGACAGTTGTACTCAGTCCAGATTGGGACTTTCTCGCTCTCTCTTTCTCTCTCTCTCTCTCTCTCTCTCTCTCTCTCTCTCTCTCTCTCTCTCTCTCTTTCTGTCAGTCCATTTCTCACAGTATTAGGCACTAATTGTGAATGATGTTAAGCTGCTCCAGGAGTCTTCCATTGCCAGTCTACCCAGAGACACGATCTCTCACAGGTATAGAGCAAAATATAATGGATGTCTTTTACTGGGCTCAAAAATATCTCTGTCTTTGTGTATTCACGTTCGTCGAGCCTTGACTCCATCTGACTCCATTCCTGGCACATTTTGAAAACCCTTGAGATAATGGCTCTAATGACAGAGCTAGCTAACTTGTTACTGTTGAGGTTTTTTAATGCCTGATTTTATTTCTTATGTTTCTAAGCACATATGTGTGTGTGGAGTTTTTAAAGGGTTTTGTTCTGATGGAGCTGAGAAGAATGTGCGAAGCATTTAGAAAGGAACGTAATGCCTCTGCAGTCGTGTTATGTATCTGCCGCAGTCAGCGCTATCATGTCCCAACAACACGTTGGGGAACAATCAATTCTTTGATGCACCGCAATTCTGTTTTGAATGATTCAGCATGATTACATGGACTTGGTATGCACCAATCAACCATAACATTGTTACCACCTGACTGGTCTGCAGCTAGGCAGCCTCATAAGCAGAAAGCTGCAATTCACTGCGTGTTCGGACACCTTTCTGTCACATCCAGTATTAACAGTGTCAGTGGCTTATGCTACAGTAGCTCTTCTATGGGATCAGAACTGATGTAATTCACTCACTATGTGCTTAATGAGCCTTGGGTACCCATGACACCCTTGCCAGTTGACTGGTTGTCCTTCCTTGGATGACCTTTTTTAGGTATTTACCATTGCATACCAGGAACACCGCACAAGACCTGCCGTTTTAGAGATGAATAAACCCAGTTGTTTAGCCATCACAATCTGGCCCTAACCAAAGGCACTCTAATTTACTGAAAATGATCAGTTTCCATGATATTTAAGCGCACGTGTTGGGTTGTCTGTGTACCAAAATCCAGTTCATGGCTTTATGACGTCTGTGTAAGTATGAAGCTCCGCTATAATTTAAAGCCCTTAGTGGTTGTATGCGAAAATAATATATAGAGTATGGAAATCAAAAATCAAGAAGCAATAAGAGGGATAAAACTGTGACCTGATATGAATAAGGTCTCTTTCTATGTGTTTTTATCTCCGATTCAGCTCGGTGATTGCTATATTATGTCCTTTGCCCATGGGTGCTGCTCTATGCTGGCTACCTGTCAGTCATGTGGCCAAACTATGAATACGTATGAGCTCCTGTGCCTGGTTTGTTTGCTTAGACATTTTACTGCATAATGTCCATCTCTTTGACAGTACATTTTACTTTTTCCCCCTTTCCTGTCTCTCAGGGTTTCAGTCTTCTTTATTTTCCGCTCTCATTATCTCTGCACTCCTTCTTGTTTTTGTTTTTTTCATCTCTTTTTCTTTCCCACGGTCTCTGATGTGTTTATCCTCCGACCTGCTCTGTTTGTTACTGCGACCGTTATCATGCAGCAGATGAATTCTGATATTTCAGACTGTACTTTTAGTGCCTGTTTATATGTCATTAGACGCTTCCACAAGTCAAGGCGAACATATATTATGTTGGAGGAAATGGTGGGTCTACTATTTTAGGCAGCACTTTACTGTCATTTCTTGAGTGCTCATTTTTATTTAAAGGATCATATTTATTGATAAGCATATAAATGCATGGTTTGTCATGTTTGACGAAGGATAGCAGTCAAATAAAGTAGTTGTTATTACTTACTTACTTACTTACTTACTTACTTACTTAGGCCCATTACTCCTCTGGGAAGCATAGGCCATCGACAGCACTTCTTCATCTGACTCGACTCTGGGCTATCATTCCTGCTCAAGTCCAGTTGGTTCCCAGTCTTTTTTCAACTCTGCCTCAGTACGCCCCTCTTCATCTTCCCTTGCGGATTCCAGGTTAATGCTTGGCAAGTGATACTAGAAGATGGCTTCCTGAGGGTGTTCCCAATTGTGGGCAGTCCTAGCCTAAGGTTGGAGAAGCGGCTTTGGGACCGAAAGGTCGCTGGTTCGATTCCCGAACCAGCAGGAAAAATGTGTGGCGGCGGGGGGATTGAGCTGCACCTTCCCTTCCTCCACATTCATGGCTGAAGTGCCCATGAGCAAGGCAACTAATCCCCAACTGCTCTCCAGGCGCCCTCGATGTGTATGGCAGCCCACTGCTCCGAGTGTGTGTGTGCTCACTGTTTACGTGTGTGCGCTCACTTTGGAGGGGTTAAATGCAGAGGCTTTAATTTCCCTTGCAGGATAAATACAGTATAGCAAAATAAAAAAAACATAAAACAAACAAAAAAAAATCAGTCCAGCCCCACTTTCTCCTTAGAATCTGCTTGGATGTTGGCTCCTGACTCGCTCTCTGCCGCCGCTCGTCATTTCGGATTTTTTCAGGCCACCTGATGTTGAAGATACGCCGTAGACAAGTGTAGGTCTGAAGGCCTTGGTCATGCCCCATGTCTTAGAGCCATAGAGCAGGATTAACTTTGCATGTTCTTCCTGTGCGTGCTTGGTTCTCCTCCAGTTGTTATTAAGATGTATAATACTTGTATGAAACTTTGTTGGCTGGCTAAAAATGCTAAAATATGAAAATTAAAACAACGAATTCATAAATCATATAGATGTATAGCCCAGAGCCAAAGCAGACATTTTTTTCTTTTTTTCTTTCTCTCCTTTTTTTTTTGCTGTACAGCTGCCCAAGAATTTTAATTGGAGTCCTGTGGTGCACCATCAAATCCAATAGATGATAGTTTTGTAAAACTTTCTATGGACTCTTTTTTTGTGCAGAAAAACAAAGTTATGATATTTAAAAGTTTTAAAACCTACATGAAAATCAGTTTGGTTTGTGCTGAAGCTCGTGGCTAGAAAACTGTACAAGAGATACTGGTTGCTTGTGACTGGATTACTCGAGGCGTAGATTAGCGAGAGAGCTGAAATGTGACCTTTTCCACACTTAACCTGCATCCCGACTTTCATTTAATTTCTGTGATTTTCATCAAGCACTTGTGATTCAGTGTTTCAAACTGATTTTGAATTTAATAGCTTTGCATGAGCTTCTGTTCTGCTGTGTATGTTTGGAGTTAGTAGGGATTTCGAAGCAACTTCTTTATGGAGAGCTCAGCAATGGCAAATGCCCTTGTGGGAAACCCAAGCAGAGATATTGTGACAGTTGTAAGGAATCCTTGCAAAAACATGCAGATTGACACTACCTCATAGATGACATCTGCAAAGGAGAGGAGCAAGTGGTGTGTCGCTGTGTGAGACGGGGCCCTTACTTTGGAGGAAGACCTGAGATCTTCATCAGAGGAAAGGAGAAGAAGAAGGGCGGTTGTCAGTACAGCACCAGGTGACGAAGACCAATCTTTCCCTTGCACTTACTGCGACAGAAGGTGCCGCTAATATATTGGCGCTAAGAAATGCCGTCAAACTATCCACCCCAATAACAGTTCAACTGCTACAACTGTCTCATGTAGACGCAGAAGCTAATGAAGATTTTGGGTTACCCCTCAGCATGTTGTGAGTTCAAGCCCAGGGCTGCCTAGTTCCCATTGTTGGGGACATGAGCAAGACTCTTTATGATGATATGAGCAAACAAGGGTTGACTTTATTGCTGTCCACCTGACAAGGCTGAGGTTAAGTATTATAAATATTTAGGTGATGCCTAAAAGCAGTGATGGCTTAGTGGTTAAGGTGATGGGTTACTGATCCGAAGGTCAGCAGTTCAATCCCCAACATCACCACTGTTGGGTCGTTGAGCAAGGCCCTTAACCCTCAATTGCTCAGTTGTATAAAAAGGATAATTTTAAGTCGCTCTGGATAAGAGCGTCTGCCAAATGCTGTAAATGAAAAGCGGAGCCACGAAAATGTTTGCGGTATTTTTCAGTAAAGAAAGAGCTATAATATAACTTACTGTCTTTTAATGGTAATCGAAAACTTATTTCTCCTCAAGAACAAAAAAAACAGAGTAAACAGGAACATTTTCTGCAAAGTGCAAGTGCATTCAGCGCAGGGTTGCTTGTGTGGGAACGTGAGCACGGATGCAACACCAAAATCGAGCTCATGGCTTTACATTTGCATAAGTATGGAGCTCTGCTATGAATTCAATGGGTACATCAGAAGTACAGAGAGCTCCAATTCAAAAAGCAAGAATACCTGAGCAGGAGTGGAACATCCGGATAAATTAGTGTGTCGTTATGTGGGACTAGCAGGAGTGCATGTACAGCTTAACACAGAGGAAGAACCTATTATTAGGTATGCGCTGCTCATACGGTGGCTTAAAGTGTTTACATCGGGATCAAAGTGTAAGCAGGGGCTCTGGCAAGGCGAGCTATGACAGTGTGACTAATAAGAAGAGCCAGGAGGTATCATGGACATGATGGGGCAAACAGGGTGATTCAATACACATGCGCAGCAGACTCGGCAGCTATTCTAGACACACATATGAGGAAACAAGCCTGGACTGGATTCAACTAACTTCTCCAAACTGTATACATAAGGACCTGGTGACCAACTGGATGTGTGTTATTGTGTATAATAGGCTTTGACAGTGATATAATGCTTCTCAGAATGGATCCATGTTGAGTGTTTTTTAAAAGAGGAATTGACACTGTCCGTGCCCTTCTTATTATGTAGGTGCCAAATTGCGTGGTGTAGGTGAAAACATGATGCTCGTGGGCTCAATTCTCTCAACATCCACAACAGCCCGACGTGCTTCAGACATGTATCTGACAGCTGCACAAACAACGCAGCCTGAGCCAATGCCGATATTTCTGTCCATCTGTCGATATTGTTATGCTTGATTTAGCTTTGTTTAGATGTAAGCACTGCTGGTAAATATCGAGTTTTCTGACGGTAACTTGCCTCAGGTTTAGCAATTCATTATATGGAGAAACAATAGAAAAATTTTACTTAGATTAAATTAAATCAAGCTAGTAAAATGTATATTATCAGAGCTGGGCTGATAAAATTAAAAGAGCACAGACATGGCTGTTTTATTATTGTACTGCAGATTTTTCTGCCATTTCTCCTCTTTTTAATTACTGAAACGCAATTTGTGAATGCTTTATTGAGCTTCCTGGTTATGTTTTAACCGTTTGTTCTTTTGCAGAATGTGATGATGTAGCATCTCATTGTGAGAACGATTATTGTACAATAAAATTTTTTGTTTATTTATTTTATTTTAAATAAATATCATAAGATAATGTTGTAGAAAGGTCCTGTACGGGTAGTGGTGTTAATTACCCATGTGCCTGTCTTAGGATATGCAAGTCCTTGTATGGCTTCCTATTATTGTTCCATAGTAACAGTATGGGGGTGTTTGTACTTGCCACTTCTATATTTTGTTAATATGGATCGACTCAAGGGCGGCACAGTGGCGTAGTGGATAGCACGTCCGGCCTCACTGCACAAAGGTCCTGGGTTCGAGTCCCGGGCTCGGACGTTTCTGATATTCCCCCATGCTTGCTTGGGTTTCCTCCAGGTACTCCGCTTTCCTCCTACAGTCCAAAGACATGCACATTAGACTAATTAAGTGTTTCAAATTGCCCCTAGGTGTGAGTGAGAATGTGTGTGTGTTGCCATGCGATGGTCTGACAAGCTGTTGAGGGTGAACACCACCTTCGCCCAGTGTTGGCTGAGATAGGCTCCAGCCTCCCCGCGACTAATAGGAGTAAGCGGTTCAGCAAGTGAATGAGTGAGTGAGAAGTAACAGTATGTTTCAAACTTATGAGCATTCAAAATCATATAACCTTTCGGAGTCAGAAAGTTCGAAGGTAAAAGTCTCAGTTAAAAGTTTATATATGGTTTCCTATTAGTGTTTTACAGTAACGGCATGTCTATTGGCATTCATTCCAAGATTATTAGCTCTCAGAATCCTGTGACCTCGATTTTGATGTTTCAAAGTTACTCAAGGCCAAAGGGGATTGTACTGTCTGAAAAAGTGTGTATGGTTTCCTTTCTGTCTTTCTTTGGATTTATGCATCTATTTCACTTTGTTTCTCAGATATACTGTAAGTTATTTTAACTTGAACATTGGAAATGTCTGTCTCCAAAACTTTGTGACCTTGTTCTGGCCTTGACTTTTGTCCCAGATATTTCAAAATCAAATCGTCTTGAGGACTCCAGTAGGGTACCACCCCCACCAAATTTGGAGAAAATCCTTACATGGATGTTGTCAGGATTTTGTTGACAGCCGCAGTGACAAACAAACAGATGGATACATAAACGCCTGGTGATTATGATCTTAGCATTAAGCAAAAATTATAGCTGCAAGCAGTGATTAGGGGGTTATTAGCTTATTGACCAAAGCCACTGGGACGATTAATATATGTTCCCAGTTTCTCTTGAGCACTCAAAGTTTTCTTCAACACAGGTGTTTCTGTAGAAATTGAAAATGGTGGATAATCCAATGTTTTGGAAATAGACCTTAGGGTATCATGAATTAGAAGAATGTAGATTTGCTTCCCCCCAATTGTGGAGTTCCTGTCTACAATCTGTTTAGTTCCTACTACAAGTGTATGTACAAATCTGTTTAATAGGTGACGCTTGAAGGACATGCATGAAATTTACTGTATAGTCCTCTATCGCTGTGCCAAAAACAAGTATGATGTGTTATATGGGTAGACATAATATTAATAATAATAATAATATAAGCAAAAATGGTCACTTTAGGGCACCTGGCCCCTAATAATCATGACTGCTGTTTCAGCTCTTATTGTTGCACCCCTAATAGGTATAAACAAGCATTATCACTCATTCCTATCAGAAAATGGTGCAGATGCACTTTTTACACCCGCTTTATACCCAGGCTGCGTCTCTGTTCTGCTGAGTACCCATGATGCGCTTTAACAGCCTGCAGCACTCAGCCTTTTTACACTGATCAGACAGGAAGCAGAACTTCCTGCATAACAGTCTACTGATCATCATGCAGTTCAAACCGGCTCTAATTGGAAAAGGGTTTCAATCCATTCATATCTTCTTAAATCTTAAATCTCTGTGTACCCGCTCTGTAAAATCTGCACATTAAATGTGTAAGTGTTAAACTGCTCCAAGCAAACCCTGACTCAGCATTTCAGTTATTTAAGGCTCCCAGAGGAACAGGTTTGGTAATTATGTCTGTATGAATTAATGCTCTTCTCAGGATGTAACGAATCAAGTTCCATTAATAGCCAGGTTTCTTTTATTATGTGCTTATTGCAGTCCCTCACCTACTGATGCACATTAACTAACATGATCATAACTACTCATACATTTCTTACCAAGGGTGTACTCACATGTAAGCGATATAGCCGCGAAATAGTGCGCGAAATAACTTTTTTCGGTTGTTTCCGGTTTCGGCTGGCCGAACAAATGTGCGGTCTCATCGAAAACCTTCAATATAGATTATCATTGAGGATCCGCGACCCTGCACTGGCTGTGGGTCATGTATTGTATTGAACCTGCCCTTAAAATGCAAATAAAACAAATCCAGGTGCTTTCTTTCTTAATGACTTTTTATGCTTTTTTCTCTGTATTCCTAAAAAGCTTGAGTCGAGGCAACTGGACTTCTTTTTTGTGGTTTTTGAAGACGTTTCGCTTTCAATCCAAA
>JBCNYH010000005.1:19948948-19964508 GCA_039654325.1 Tandanus tandanus
TCTCTCTCTCTCTCTCTCTCTCTCTCTCTCTCTCTCTCTCTCTCTCTCTCTCTCTCTGTCTGTCTGTCTGTCTCTCTTTCTTCCTCTTTCTCTCTTTCTGTCCCTCTCTCTCTCTCTTTCTCTCTCTTTCTCTGCGTATGTGTTTGTGTGTGCGCATTATACAATCAATGAAGCAGAGCTGATTCAGCAGCAGACTCTGTGAGACCTTCCACTTTTGGTCGACATTCAACACACACAGTGCTGCAGTATCCCTGCGATTTGCTCAGTTGTGGACACCTCAGGCCTGAACAACCAAAACAACAACTTTTGTTTAGTCTCTGTCCAAGTCAATCTCATGACCTCACAGAGCACGTAAGCTTCGAGTACCGGAAATGTTGCTGTTTATCCCAGAATGAGCAATATGGAGTCATGACTGTCATGGACGTGGATGTGCTGGCTAAAGGAGGAGAGTTTGCACTGATTTCATGCAGGAAAAGATGCAGAAAGAAAAGGGAGTGGAGGAGGTTTGGGAGAAGGGGGAAACAGCAGAGTGACTCATTTCTGTCTGCGTGCTCATACACGCAAATGCAGAGGCGAGCTTCATCTCCACGGGAACAGTCGCGATTACTGATTAAGAAGATCAGGACAGTGGCAGGGCTCTGTTCAGCACACCAATGCAAAGTTTTTACATTGTTCTGCAGAATATCTCGTACACACTTGGTATCAGTGCTCAGATCAAAATTTTAATCAAACACTGGGGTTGTACTATACTATACTATACTATTTTCTGTTGTACTGTGCTATACTATAGGGTCAAATTAGGCACTGTCCTGTACTTAATATAAACTTTAATCAAATAGAAAACGTTTATTTGGTGAACATGAGGTGGATATTGCTGAAACATTCGCAAGACAGAACACTGAGGGGATCAACCAGTTCATCGGCATCCACTGAGCCTGAGGTAAATAGTTTAAATATACACTACATGCACTACAGGGTCAGTGATTAAGGCTTTGGATTACTGATTGAAAGGTTCAAATCACTCAGAGGTCAAATCACTCACCTCACTCATTTGCCAAACCACTTAATCCTACTAGGGTCGTTGGGAGACTGGAGCCTATCTCACCGAACACTGGGCGAAGGCGGGGTACACCCTGAACAGCTTATTAGCCTAATGTGCATATGTTTGGTCTAGGTGAGGCAACTGGATTACCCGGAGGAAACTCATGCAAACACGGGGAGAACATACAACCTTCTAACAGAAACGCCCAAGCCCGGAACTCGAACCCAGGACTTTCTTGCCGTGAGGCGGACATGCTAACCACTACGCCACAGTGCCATCGAAGTGAAATCACTAACTCTCTTGCCGAACCGCTTAATCTTACTAGGGTCATTGGGAGGCTGGAGCCTATCTCGGCCAACACTGGGTGAAGGCGGGGTACACCCTGAACAGCTCACCAGACCATTGCAGGGCAACACACACACCCATTCACACTCGCAGCCACACCTAGGGGCAATTTGAAACAGCCAGTTAACCTAATGCGCATATATTTGAACTGTAGGAGGAAACTGGTGTACCCAGAGGAAACCCATGCAAGCACTGGGAGAACATGCAGCCTTTACACAGAAACGCACGAACCCGGGACTTGAACCTAAGACCTTCTTGCTGTAAGGCAGACGTGCTAAACACTACGCCACCGTGCCGCCAAAGTCAAAATCAGTAACGTGTAAATACTTTTAGTACTTGATATTGCTCTTCATGTGCAGTTCATGACAATACAACGCTACTAGCCAGATATCTTTAGTAAATTTACGTCCAAGGTGAGCGTCTGGGTCCTCCTGTCTCATTAATCCACGCAGTGTTTACAGTAGACACCAATCTGCGCCGCTTTTTCATTAGACGCCTTCTGTTTATCCGTTTAGTGTCACTATGTTTAAATGCAGCCTCGAGATGGCACGTCTTTAATTTGGACACATGAAGCTTTTTTTAATAATACGGACACCGGCTAGTTGCCTGTGTAATTTTCAGTCTGACCGGCGATTGATGGGTCTGTAATGGTGGAAAGATTACAAAGCCCAGTTTTCCTTGTTTATTGCAGTGCTACGAATGATATTAAGAGCCCTATGTATATCAGCTCCATAAGTCAGGTGTAGCACTTGGATATATAGTATTTACTGTGTGTGTATGTATGTATGTGTATTTTTTATATATATATATATATATAGACGTAGCTTGTTCTTGCCTTGTCCTCATGGCCCCTGCATTAACATTAGTAGCTTTTCGAACAGTGTAGAGCGCAGTGTGTGTCTGTAATTAAAAACAGTGATGTTTAGCTGTATACATCATACTGGGAGCTGTCAGGCCTGCCAGCACTGGGAGAAATGAGAGAGCAGGGAGCCTTGGTTTAAAAGGTAATATGCCAGAGGTAAGCCTGGGGGAACAATACCGAGGTTGGATGTGCTTTGAGTGGGTTTCCGGCGTTGTTGTTTGTGCCCTGACATTTTTGTGTGTCCCATGCTAGATTAGTGCAGTTCTTCTGTTCCTCTGGCTGGTGGTTGGTCTTCCCTCCTCCATATGTGCTGTCTGTCTTCCTGGTTGATTATGATCAGCCATTAATCCTGCCTTTTCGCTCTGTCTGGATCTTCCATCCTTCCTTCAATCTGTCAACCACTCAGGCTGTAGTGAGGGTTATGTTTGGCTGTAGGGGGTCTCCGTCGGAAGGGTGGTTAGTAGCTTGATTGATTTGCAACATATCAGTGAGACTCTTGCTTACTCCACTACCCATCCTTCTGTCTCAGCCCCTCTATCACCATCCTTCCACCTGCTGGAGCTCTCATGTAGTGCTTTACTTTTGTTTTAATCCTCTTTTATCGTTGCTGTATCTCACTCATTCTCCCCTCAATCCTCAGCCCTTTACCTCCCCCTTCGCTCCTTTCTCTTCACTATTTCCTTCCACTCTTATAATTAAAAAAAATCCCCTGACACTCAGATCAAACCATAATCTTACCGAGGGTGCTGACATTTAGAGAAATGGGAACTCAAAAATTTGTGCAGCTTCTAATTCAAGACTGTAGAACTAGTTTTGTGCCTCCTGGTCGATTGACTCTGATAATTGAAACCTGTAGCAATGCAGCGCTGGCTTTTGACTTGGATGTTTGACTTTAATAAAAAAAAAAAATTTTTTTAGCTGCAGCAGGCAGGAGAAAAACACTCCATGTTTCATCTCAAATTTCATAGCAGGAATGTAACACTTGTATTGTTGTGACTTGGATCCCTTTTAAGGGATTCTGTCTGTTTTTTTTTTTTTTTTTTTGCCGGAGCAGAGTAGCATTTAATTAATTAAAGGATTAAAGGTGTAGTCAGCGATTTAAATTTCGATTAGTTGTTTTCCTAGAAAATGCAAGCTGTTGTGCCTAAATGAGAGTGCAAGACTGAGAAAGCCTTCTGAATAATACAGTAGGATGGATGCAATGCCTATTTGGGGTTGGCATGTTCTTTGGACGCTTGGGCCGTAACAGTGCTGTAGGAAGTCAATCAACCAGCAAGTAGTCTCAAATAGGGTTGTCAGGGATGGGAATAGCCTATCCACCAACAGTTTTATGTAGATACAGGGAGGAAACCAGACTTCCCAGAGGAAGCATGGGGGGCATGCAATCTCCACACAGAAGCACCAAGATCTTCTTGCTGTGAGGCGAACGTGCTAATTACTATGCCACTGTGAAGCCCATTATTATTATTTTTTTTTTTCCCTACACTGTTGTCATCGTAGTTTCCTCTTGAGAATGCTCTTCAGGATGAGGGGGCTGCACTTGGACTCAGAAGCAGAGCAATTATACACTACTATACAAGTTCCTTCACTACTTTTCTAACATACCTCCAACAAACTGTTAAAAAGGAAAGAGCCGGACTCCTGAGCTGCTTTAAATGTCCCTTCTACCCAGATATGGGATTTTTGCCATGCATCACACTGACAGTCCAGCCAAATTAAACATTTAGCCAAGATTTTGTGAAACAGAAAAACTGTCCTAGACAGAATATCTGCTTTCCTGGGTAGCTACTGATTTATATAAGTTATATTCAGTGATAAATCAGAATGTTGTACGTCTTGGATATAAGGTTTTACAATGGGAATATTAGGGGAATTAAAATGTGGAATGTGTACATTTATTGGTCTCACATGGTTGGGCTGCAGATCTACAATATGATTGTACAGCATGCAGTGTAGTAATAAAGTTACAAATTCTGAAGCTTATTTTTTGAAATTGCTGAAACAGACACGTGTCATATCATGTCTTGTAATTTTCTGAACTGTGTTATACTTTATTTGGGTCACAGGGAGGCTGGAGCCCATCTCAGCCGACTCCGAGCGAAACCTAATCAGCTCACCAGACCATTACAGGGCCAACACAGACACAACCATTCACACTTACATTTAGGGGCAATTTGGAGTACGCATTTAAGCTAATGTGCATGTCTTCGGATTGTGGGAGGAAACCTGAGCACCCGGAGGAAACCCATGCAAGCAGCAGGAGAACATGTAAACGCCACACGGAAACACCTGGGCATAGGGCTTGAACCCAGGATCTTCTTGCTTTAAAGTGGACGTGCTAACCACTATGCCACCGTGCCGCCCTAAACTAGAGATACATGGGTTTGAAAATAATGATAGTCTGGAATACCACACCCATGCATGGATTTTCTCCACATTTGGTGGGGATACTACCCTACCTCAGTCCCAGAGATGATTTGATTTGGGAATGACAAGGTCAAAGGTGAAGGTCAAAGAAAGGCCTCAAACCTTTGGGGATAGAGTGCTTATTTCATCAAAACAATTTCCAGTAAACATGCTGTTACTATGGAACACTAATAGGAAACCATATATGGACCCAGCCATCTTGTAAAGCCTTCATGCAAGAGAGAAGGGTTTTTTTTTTTTTTGTCCCCCCCAAATTTGGTCATGTTCGCATACTAGATCGCATATCATAAGGCGAGTATGGGTAATTGAAACCAGTACCAATATGGGGTATTTCATACATTATTCATGCTGTGTGGCAGAGGTAGCTTGCCCTCTGTGAGTGCCCCTTTAGTTATTATAATTTTTCACTAGATGTATATCATTTACTCAACTTTGACTCCAAAGATTAGAGCACTATACCCTGTGCTACTGTTAAACCAGAGTACAAGAAAGGACACATAGGAGTGCATATGCCTCTCCAAAAGCTTTATTAGTCACTGTTGACTGCATGCCATGATTCACCTGACTCTCACTTACTTTCATTAACCCAGCACGTTCCCTTCTCCAGGCAATTTCATACCATTGGATGCTTTTCTTTTATTGCTCAAGAAGGGGAACAATTAATTTTGGCCTGCTTGAGCTCACTGACTATTTGCTTTATGTCCACGCTCAGCAGTGAGCTATCAGTTACGATTTTGAAGACTTTTGTAATTACCCATAGGCATATCTTGTATGAATACCCCTCTTTTAATAAGACAGTGAATATAATAGAATACAATTACGCTAATCAGTTTATCTTATCATTTATTAGATTAACACTTTTCTCTTTCTGTGAGACTCACCTCAGGTCCTGTCTTTTCTTTCATGTCCAAGTTCATGCATATCAAACGTAGTTACTAAAATATCTGAAAATCTCTCTGTGTTCATCGCATGCAGGAGTACCACGCTCAGCTTGAGGAGATGCAGGTGACTATCAGGCAGCTGGAGGAGGATCTGTCTGCTGCCCGCCGCCGCAGTGATCTGTACGAAGCTGAGCTGCGGGACTCACGCCAGACCAGCGAAGAGCTCAAGAGGAAGGCTGTAGACTACCAGCAGAGAATCCAGAAGGTGTGTGTGTGTGTAGGGGGGCACAAGACAAATGGATTAGTGATTATACTAATTTCTGTTTGTTTACATGCTTCTTTTTTATTAGTGAGAAACTTAATTGTTGCTGGCTCCTCAATGAGTTTAGGAAGAGAGAGGCAAAATTGCATAAATTTTTATTTTATCATCATGACCTTTAAAGTCCTAGGAAAGTTGCATTTCTAATTATGTTAATGATGGTCTTGCAGCACATTTAGTATTTCAGTACTATTAAAGGGAAATTAAACCCAAACTTAATAAGCATACATTGCATACATTCTTGCACATCAAAACACCCAATCATTATTACAGTCTTCTTCCTGAAGAAAAAAAATGAGTTCTAAATCTTCACACATTATACTGCGAAAAGTCGCACGTGACTCACATCGCAGACACTGTAAACACCGAAGTAATTTGCCTGTCTGATGTATGTAGCTGTAATGTAGTATTATGTGCGGATGTGCCTAGTTTTATTTAATTCAGAAGTACACTAGTTTATATCTGTTTTGTTAGTTTAATATCCGTATACTGTTATTTTGCCCGTTATCTTGCCTTATGTGAACTGATGCATCCGTGTCCTATTCTCACGATTTCGCGCACTCTGAAACAGACATTGAAACAGACTCAAAATGGTGGCCTTTTTAAACAGGCTAATGCAAACTATCGAACAGAACTTTGCAGATTGCAACTTTACAAATGTAAATAAAAACCATCTGATGATAAAACTATACATATTTACAGTATAACAGGAATGTTTACCTTTCATTCCACTTTAATAATTGGTGAGTTTTCAGCACTTCCTGTATAAGTAGCCCTTTTTCAGTTAGAAGTGGTGGGGCTAAAGTTGACCAAAGCTAGCAAGACTGATGGAATTTTTCCTGTTCTGAAGAATTTGACTGAAGCCCATGCATTTGTTACACAAAGTAATTAAGTAAGGAAGACCATTTGTTTGTGTTTATTTCCTGGTATAACATAGAAACTAGCTAACCATACCCAATTGGTACACTATAGCTAGCACTCACTATTACATCAACTGCTTGCAGTACTACAGGATCCCTCTAGCAACATCATATTCAACTGCCTGGAAAATGCTAAAGGCTGTGGTTCTCATACTGGGTTTTGGAAATTGGAATCTAGTATATGCATCCTGGTGCATCATATTTAGTCTGAACAATACATTTGCAATACAATTTTAATGAGGCGTGCCAGTAGTTCTGGGGTTGACTGTAGGTATTGTGTGTTGGCGGCAGTTGTAGCTCATTTCCAACCATCACAAATGCTTTCTTATCGCACTACGACCAGCAACCATGAAGGGCAAAAGCAAGCATGTGCACAGGAGTGGCGTAACACATTTCGGAGGAAAGCACTACTTACTTGTATCATACACTTGTATGCATGAGCTAACAGATGCCCATGATTGGCTAATAATTGTTTTAAGTGAAGGAAGCGAGGTAGTGCGCATCACCACGTAATATGTTCCACTTGTGTACCTTTGTGTTCCCCTCTGGTTAAATTGTGTAGCAGGCTGTAGCATTTATATAGAGTGATGTCAATCAGGGTTGCTCATTAGAATATTAAACCACACCCCCTGTTGTCAGCAAATGTAGCAGTAATTAAATTCTTTATTATTTTTCAACCTTTTATTTAAATTAAATCTTTTCTGCAAAACTTAGCTGTGCCATTTAATTTTGTATTAAAGAAGCATTTTTGATCGTTAAGCTGAAGAATGTCAACCGTTATATGTTCTTCTCTTTTATTAACTGGGGAAGTGAATTCTTGCTGATTTGTCAGTGAGTTTTAGAAAGAGACGAACGCCGTATCTCACCATTGTGACCTTTTGTGTGTGTGTGTGTGTGTGTGTGTGTGTGTGTGTGTGTGTGTGTGTGTGTGTGTGTGTGTGGGGACAGGCAAAGGAGCAGGGCAAGACTGAGGCGGAGGAGCTGCTCACCAAGCTGGAGAAGGTAAGGCTCTTCTGACTCCTCTGTTTCATTCCACTGCTGAAACGCTTGTCCTCAGGAGGGCAATTGAGAGCAAAGTTTTTCCTTAATGCACCTTTATTGAAGCTGCTGATAAAGAGAAACAGATCCATTGTCTTGGTTTCTCCTCTAAACCAGGCATTAATATTTGAACATCCCTGACTTTAGCACACCTTCAGACCTTCAATCAGAAGCTCAAATACCATCATTCAGCTCTACTGCTCCCAGATGCTCATTCTCTGTCTACTGTAGACATTTTCTTCCCAGAAAACAATATATCTCACAAAACACTGAAGCCTTATGACGCTTTGTGAGCAGAATAGAATTAGTGTGTGTGTAGGCGTTAGTAATCCCTGATCGCTTGGCCCTTACTTGCTACGCTCACATTTAAAAAAAAAAATTTTTTTATTTTTTTTCCCCAGACATAGTGAGATCACTTTTGGCTCAAGTTGCTTGAAGTGCCTTTTATCAAGCTGATACTCTAACATGATAATAGTCAACAATATATCTGTTATATCATGATATAAGTGGTCTGCCGAAAGGTCAGGTGACTTCCCTTGTATTTATTAAATTAATAAAAAATAAAAAGTAAGATAAAAGGCAAGGTGAATATTGCTGAATAAAGCCTGAGATGGAATATCGCACTAAATATTTGTTCTAGTATAGACTACATGGGAACATAAGAAGAGAAAACTCAAATGAATTTTTTTGGATTTACTTTTACTCATTAGTCAATTTAAAGAGTACCGGTATTGATCATCCTTACAGCATAATTTGTTCGTAAGTAATACTTTTAAGAGATAAAGATCTTATTTTAACATAAATGACCACAAAAAACTATACTGGGGAATTTTATCCTGTGGATTACTAGCAGAGGATGAACCAATGCGGAACAACCCTTTTTCCCCGGAAGTGACATGACCTCATTGGGCCGCGTTGTCCAGTGCAAGTAAACAAGCAGATCTATTCAGCGAGCGACATTTTAGGTGATAAAAAAATGTAAGGTCATAACTATAATTTGAAGTAGAAAAACAAAAAAAGAAAGAAATTGAAATTAGTCATGTGCTATGTAATATTTAAAACTCCCCACATACTAAAGGCTCTTACCTTTGACTGGCTCCTTTCGGCGAAGTGCTGCTCCCGTCCGTTGTCATTCTTTGGCTTTTTAATGAAGGAATTCTGTAAGAAAAGCATCTGGATTTAGATGTAAAAGCTTGCTCTTCGTGAAGAGTATTTCTGTCTGGAGGTCACAACGATAGCAGGTCGGGTTAAAGTGGTCTTCGCAGACTACTGATTTGTGTACAAAAGGAAATGTTTTGAGTATTACCTGTACCAGTTTTATGTAGCCAACGTTTTGCCAACTCAGCTTTCTTGTCGTTAGTTGGTTTAGGAACACAGAAGAATTTTTTTTTGCGATTTTTGCACTTGTTGTTTATGCAGCCATATGCTTTGCACTCTGCCATTTTCCTAGCGACACAGCTCAGCAGTAGCCGATAATGTGTTATCTTATACTGGTGTCTACTACACGGGGTCAGTGACCAGTCCATTGCAGCCCAGCCAATAGAAAAAAAAACAGGGCTGGATCAGCCAATGAAGAATGCCTAATAGTAGTAATGGTGTGGCAGCACTCGCACATACTTGACAAGGGGCAAGGACTGATGTTTCCTGACGGAACCGCTGATGTCATGTTTTTAAAGAGCCAGTAATACAAATTTACCACAGGTACCCTTTAAGCATTTCTTTGTTGATTTAAGCATTCATATTGAGTTTGCAGGGTGGATAATTAACAGTTATTCCCCAAAGGTGAGGTGGATGTCGCTAAATAGTTCCCGACACAAAATGTCGAGCCTGAGGTGCATATTTGTTTTAGTATGTACTACTGAATTACCCCAAAACGAGATTTTTATGGAGTATTTCTGGACACAGGTGAGATCCATGCGGGGATATGAGCTGTGGTGTGGCATCTCTTTAACTCTCATTAAGAGTTTTAATGTAGTATATACTGTGTGAAAACTTAAAGAAAAGCAAACCAAAAATGAAATTTTTTTATGGTTTATTTTTACATGTTTAAGCATGACAGAGACAGGTCAGGTGAGCTCTGTACTTCAAGCCAGTCGTTAACGCTGTCTGCTTAGCCTAATCATTCAGATTTCAGTATATACTACATGGAAACATAGAAAACATTAAACTAAAACAAGATTCTTATGGTTTACTTTTTCCACTTGAAGGTGGGTTTTTTGTGTCCGTTTGATTTAAGTTTTAAGATCGAGCCATTCCCATGAAGCATATACTAACTACAAATGTTTTAGATCTGTTTATCCTAAACACATCCCTGAAGGGTATATGGTGCAGCAAATAGGCTTTACAAACCATTATGTTTTGTATCTGTGTAGGGACTAGAAAGCCATTTGGGATTGTGCCTTCTCTCTGATCTGATTTTTTAAACAGTTTTATAGAAGTAATTAATAATTAAATTCTAAGAACTAAAAGCCTGATTTGCTTCCATCACCCTGTGGACTAGAAAGTCCCATAGCGTCTGCTTGCCCTGATGTTTTTTGTTTGTTTCTATAGTAAAAAATGTGAAGAAGTGAAAAGTGTGTACAGTGTGTGTCCTTCAGCACAGCTTTCAGTCTATGAGTGTGTAAGAGAGAGAGAGATAGATGGAGCACTGCGCTGTTGGTTGATGATTTGCTGCTTTGTGTGTTCCAGACCAATGCAGAGCAGCAGCTGAAGATCCAGGAGCTTCAGGATAAGCTGTCTAAGGTACCATATGCACTGATCGCTGATTGTTAATGAGCTACAGACGAGATGTTCTCAGACTAATATAGAAATGAGAATAAATGAGATGTCGCAAGTATTGTCATGCGTGCGTTTTATGTTTTTCCTTGTTAAGCGCATCATCGTACTGTTATAGTAGTACTACACCTTAAAACAAGCACTATGATGGATCTTCTCTCCCTGCACAGGCGGTGAAGGCGAGCACGGAGGCCACAGAGCTCCTGCAGAACATCCGTCAGGCCAAAGAGCGACTGGAGCGCGAACTGGAGCGGCTGCGTAGCAAAACAGATTCTAGCGACACGCTGCGCAGACGTCTGCGCGAGACCGAGGCAGGATGCAGCACCGCTCACACTCACAGACTGTCACCATCACCGCCATTTACACCATCTGCTCACATTATTTATTATTTATATTAAATCCTGTCAACAATTTTGATTAAATGCTTCCTGACCAAATTTTCTCAAAAATTAAATAATTAAATGAAAATTAATTAAGTTCAGTCATACAGTGGCAGAATATCAGCAAAAAAGGAGATCAACAGACTATAACTGCTTGTAAAGAGGATTTCTGGTTCTGCGGATGGTATAAAGTCAGCAGGTCGCATGCAATAAGGTTTTTACTGATGGTAAAGTGACATCATAGATTTTATTTCTTATTAAAAATAATATGAAATCACTTTGTTTTTAATGATTGGATTTTAAATAGGAAAGCTGTTCCTGCTGTTTCATTATGGAACTCTGTAGCTCCATACTTATGCAAACGTCGTAAAGCCATTAGCTTGATTTAGTTGTCACGTTTTTGTTCACGTGCCCACACAGGCAACACAATAAATAAAGAAAATACCGGAAAAAATATATTGCACCCCGCCACCATCGGCGCTGAGTGCACTTGCACTTTGCAGCTTATATTCTCTTACTGTACGTATGCATTTTTCTGTAAACTTACACATGCAATCGTTTTCGGAGGTCTGCTTTTAGGCAGTGCCTGAATATTTATTTTCAATCTGAAATCAGAGTGACCTTTATTTTCCTGCACTCAGCAGTATTTTGTTAATTAATGCTGTGGGAACTGATTTACTTTGTACTTTGCACATTTTGCCATTTAAACTAATAGAAAAAAGTTAATCAACATGACAACAGTCAACAGTTTATGTGAAAGCCTAACGTTATTACATAACCAATCAATAAATTATGGAAATGAAGACCCCACACTCTCCAAGGCCACTTTATTAGGAACTTATTAGTCGTTGCTTCTCCATGTTCATGCAGTTCTCCAGTCAGCCAATCATGTGGCAGCTGCACAATGTAAAACCTCATGCGGATACACATCAAGAGCATCACTTAATGTTCAAACTTAAGCATTAGTTTCAGTTTAAGTGAACCTCTTGGCCTGTATGTGTATGATTTGTATGCATTGCATTGCTGGCACATGATTGGCTAATTGGGTAATTGCATGAGCAGTACAAGTGCTCCTATTAATGTCCAGTAAGTTATGTATGTACACATATACACATATAGCTATATATAGAGGAAGAGGAAAAAGAGGAAGCTCTTAAAATAAGTGTGTGTGTGTGTGTGTGTAGGAAGGCAGAAAGACTCTTGAGAATCAAGTGAAGAGGCTGGAGATGGTGGAGCGCAGAGAGAATAAACTAAAAGACGACATTCAGACCAAATCACAGCAGATCCAGCAGATGGCTGAGAAGATCCTGGTGAGCTTGTTTTCTTCTCTCTCTCTCTCTCTCTCTCTCTCTCTCTCTCTCTCTCTCTCACACACTCAGTAAGTAGTTATTTTCATTAGTTCCAGTATCAGCTGCATTATGCTTTGTGCTGTCAGTATCCGTATCCACGTCTGTGAATAATATACACAGTGTGTGTGTGTGTGTGTGTGTGTGTGTGTGTGTGTGTGTGTGTGTGTGTGTGTGTGTGTGTGTGTGTAGGAACTGGAAGACAACCTGAGAGAAACTCAAGCTACGGCCCAGCGAATGGAAGCTCATCTAGTCCAGAAGGAAAGACTATATGAGGACAAGATCAAGGTAGCATTGAGTAGTTTCAGACCTGTTTCTGGTTTATCGGCATCTATACCGATCATCCATAACATTAAAACCACCAGACTGTTTTGGTGCTTGGCAGCCCCATATGCAATGCTTGCTCATTTTTGTTGCCTTCCAACACCTCGACATTGAGAACTGACTATTCACTTTCTGCATCCCTTTGCTTGGCAGGTGCCACTGTAATGAGATCAATAATGTTATTCACGTCACCTGTCAGTGATCATAATATTACTATGGCTAATTAGTGTATGTGACATCCAGAACTTAATCAAATGTTTCAGATGTCTGTTACTGATATAGTGTAAGATTTGAGACAACGCGCTAATGGTGTGTGCATATTTGTGTGTTTAGGTGCTGGAGGCTCAGATGAAGGCAGACTTGGCGGATAAGGACGTACTGGAGGCCAAGCGAGCTCAGCATGAAGAGGAAGTGCGTGAGAAAAGCAAACTCCTCAGCGAGCAGAAAGCTGTAAGAATTTCCTCGCACCTCCTTCCGTCACCGTGAGCATGTGTCCTCCACTTCTATTTTTTTATTATTATTATTTTTTTTTATATATATATATTATATTTCCACCATTCCTGGAGATACTGTACATGTGTTGCTATAGTTTACAGAGAACGCAACCAGGCAATCTAGTTCTAGTTCGTTAGGTGAAAAATAACTAAACTGTAAAGATAAAAGGATAAAAAGTTCGATGTGTCAGTGTTAGGTTTTACCTTTTCATTTTTTGTATACTGAATATTTAGAGATAAAGACGCGACTTCATTGCAATTCAAGCAAAGAAATTCCCACGTGCAAGGTTTTAGAATACCTCACGCCCACTCGGACATTACCGTACCTCATCTGAGGAGAAACCGGGAGCACAGCACACAGGCTTGTGGTCAACAATGCTTTCCCTTTATTTTATGGTTCTTCAGGCTTTTATACACATTCACTGGGGTAAGGCATCATAGGATTGGTCTGTTCAAAGGTAGCGCTACATTTAGTTCAGACAGGATAGGCTAATTAGAGTGTGGTAAAGGCGCGGCTAGTTACAGTAGAGGCCCGGCTAGTTACAATGCATTCACTCTTTGTAGGGTCTCTGATTTCTATATGTGCTCCTTGGTTTACAGAAATAAAGGAAAACAAAGAGTGCGTGCCCACTTTTACCTAGTGTTTAGTGTATGACAGGCTGTATCTCATCACTCGTTATTTCATTATTTTCCTTAAACAGGACTCACATTAATTTTTATAATGTAAGTGTAAACGGAATAGAGTGTACCATGTCAGTTAAAAATTACTTCAGGATCACTCTTCCCTGCCATCTTATAGTAGCACTTCTATTGTATAAACTGCTATTCCTTACAGATTTTGTGTGTGTTTTACACTGAAGGTTAAAATAGTTTGACAAGTGCCTGGATATAAAAAAAAAGATGAAGGAAAGTATCAAGCAGTCGACGAAATGGTAATGGTAAATCTTAACTCTCAAACATGCATTTCTTATTTTTAGCACTGTCTGTGTGCTGTGTACTTAGCAATTATTCGCTTCAAGCACTGTGAGTAACGGTTATTAGTATGTACTGTAAGCGAATGGAGCAATCCGATTGGTCCACTATGTTGGGATCATAAATCATTATGCTGAGTGGATAATGCGTGATACAAAATTCAAGCAGGCAGCGACATCACTATCATGCTTTAAAATAGAAAAATAAACCATAAAATATTGTTCTACCTGGTTTTTTTTTGTTTGTTTGTTTGTTTGTTTGTTTGTTTTGCCTTTTCCCATATTATATACACCAAAGCACCTTTAGGGTGCGCTGTTTCCTCTTGTTTCAAGGGTAAACAGAACGGCACTGTCAGGGATACAGAGCTTTTAGCTGGCTGAAAGCGCAAGGCTAACTTGCCTGCCTTAGTGTCATGCTTGCAATTTGAAAATAAAAGCTATTTAAAACCAACTTTTTGGTTAGTTTTTTCGGGAAAATGCGCTTAAATGGAGCGTGGGTTTCATTCATTGTATACCCCGCCTTCACACAGAGTCGGCTTCCCACTTCCTGATACACAAGAGTCTCTGTTATATACTTGCGGCAGGATATATATATATATATAATATATTATATAATAATAATGATGATGCTATATATGATGATATGAGCTAAAATAAACTGAATTAATATAAGGAAAGAGTTTTAAGTGGGGAATATACGAGGGAGTTACCTAGGCAACCAGAGCTGACGGGTGAAGCGATTCCCTTCTCTCGCCAGGTGAATTTTGTGTCGCTCCGCTGAGAAACGTTTTGCGCGTCGCGTCCTGTGTGAATGTGGCTTATTTGTGGAAACTACACAAATAATACTGAAGCTAAATTAAAAAACTAAACTAAAAATGGTCATAGGTCAATTTCCCTAAATAAAAATAAAAGGATTTACACTAAACTGAATAAAAATGGAGACTAATAAAAATGTCAAAACTTTTGGAACTGTGCCTGAATCGAATCGTATACATATCATTGTCGAAATGTCACTGCTGTGATCTTTAGTGCTCACACTAAGGTTGCTTGGACTGGAAGTATGTTAATAATAAATCTATTCCTTTTTATTATGACCGTGTTATTCTCACTGTCAGAAAAATGTCCAGAATACATCACGCGGGTGCTGTGCCTTTATTTTTGCTTATGTGGTATGATCAAGCAGACATGCAGAGTGTGTTCAGTGATGCATGATGATGGCATTTGGACTGACTCATTTTCTTTTTAGGTGACATTCTTTTAAAGGACAATACTTTTGTATTAGCTGCATTAAATGGGTTATATTTCATTCGTGTGTGTGTGTGTGTGTGTGTGTGTGTGTGTGTGTGTGTGTGTGTGTGTGTTTTCTCTCTCTCTCCCCCCCATACCAGAGAAAAGAAGATAAAGCGTCTAGCGCCGTATATCTCCGCTCTCTCTGA
>JBCNYH010000005.1:19967512-19982440 GCA_039654325.1 Tandanus tandanus
GTGTGTGTGTTTGTGTGTGTGTGTGTGTGTGTGTGTGTGTGTGTGTGTGTGTGTGTGTGTGTGTGTGTGTGTGTGTTCTCTCCTTAGACCATTAATGCCATGGAAAATAAGATGAAGAGTCTGGAGCAGCGTATCGCTGAGCTCTCTGAAGCCAACAAACTGGCAGCTAACAGTAGCATCTACACCCAGAAAAACATGTAAGAGGTTAACGGATAATGATGGCTGGAAAATACAAATTCGAATGGAATGGAAAGAATGAAGAATGTAACTCTTTGCTATGCTGGATCATTATATGTGCGTGCTGGGCAGGAAAGCGCAGGAGGAGATGATCTCGGAGCTGCGTCAGCAGAAGTTCTACTTGGAGTCGCAAGCAGGAAAGCTGGAGGCTCAAAACGCCAAGTTGGAGGAGCATCTGGAGAAGATGAGTCAGCAGGAGCAGAGCAAGAAGAGCCGGCTGATAGAGCTGGAGACCAGACTGCGTGAGGTCAGAGAGCGCTGCGGGAGAATTTAAAAGAGAAATAGTGTGAAAATGTGTTCGATATAATGGATATTGGTACTCAGGGGTTTAAAACACAGTCAAGCTATTAAAGTGTCCTTAGAGATTTCTTTATTTCGAATCTGCGCTCATGCAGCCTCGTTAATGCATGTAACGACTAATGTTTCCTCGTTTCATGATACTGGCAAAATGAGCAGGGGGAAAAACACATAAGCTTTAAAAGCACTTTCGAGAATGTGTCGAATTTTTGTGTGAGATTTCTGACATGGTGAAGTTGCTGGTTCTACCTAATTTCAGACCTGTTTCAATCACTAGAGTTGGTTCTTTCAGTCAGTGACTGTTGTTTGGTTTAGTGAAATTACTGTTGATTTGGAGCCTAGATTCAGTGAGGGTAGTAGTGGGGGGTGACAAAAATACTGACCTCCTTCTATTCATTAATTCATTTTCTCAGCCGCTTAATCCTAATTAGTGTCACGGGGAGGCTGGCGCCCATTTCAGCCGACTCTGGGTGAAGGCAGGGTACACCCTGAACAGCTCACCAGGCCATTGCAGGGCTATTACTCATACAATCATTCACACTCACTCTCACACCTAGGGGCAATTTGGAACCGATTAGCCTACGATGCATGTTTTTTCACTGTGGGAGGAAACCGGAGTACCCCGAAGAAACCCATGCAAGCACAACACCAACTAAAAGAACATGCAGTCTCCACACAGAAATGTCCCCGAGCCTAGGAATCGAATCTGGGACCTTCTTGCTATGAGGCGCACGTGCTTCTTCCTTCAATTAAAGTAAAATAAACTTTGCAAAGGAACTGAAATTCGTGGGGGCAGCCATGGCCTAATAAAGAAGCGGATTTGGGAACTAAAGGTTGCTGGTTCGATTCCCGAAACAGCAGGAAAAAATGGGTGGTGGTGGGTGGAGTAAGTTGCACCTTCCCTCCCTCCACCTTCATGGCCGAAGTGCCCTTGCTATACCCCTGAGTCCGTTTACGGTTCGGACACAGGCTAATTCAAATAACCGTTATTCAGATTCGGCAGTTTTTATAATGTCATATTTTGCAGAACACCCAGACCTGATTATGTATTTGTTCGAATCTCAAAGAGGTGGGAGCATGGGCTGCGTTTTAAAGTCTCCAGCACCTTATTGGAAATGAACAAGTTTAATGACATGAAGAGACTGAGAGACAGATAGGGAGGTGCCTATGAATGGCTTATCCAGGTCACATTCCCATCAAAAAGGTGTGCCACGACCATCCTGGAGATCACGAGTTCGAATCCAGGTTGATGCGGGAGCACTTAAGAGTTGATCGGCTGAGCTCTCATGGGAGGGAGGGAGGAGTGGCATACGTTTTCTTCTCTGTCACTTAAAGTGATCACCAGCCAATCATGTGTTTCAGTGAGGTCATGCATACATGGTGTAGATAGTGCCTCACCTGGCAGTGTGTTATGCTGAATATGCATGAGCAGCAGTTTGCAAAGATTTGGGTGGCAAGCATCACATGCTTTGGGGAAGGTTTATCTAGGACAAGGCTGGTCAGATGATCAGATGAACTAGTCCCAGATCAACCCAGAACAGAGATTTGAATTGTTATGATTGTTATAACGCTTTGATACTTGAAGCCTAGAGCAGCTTTGTCACTTCCACCGAAATCTTTTGAAACGTTCTTTTAGTTCAGTCCGTACGGGTTTGCACTAAAGTTGCTAACTTTATGTGACATTGATGAGGATGTAGACTTGTAAACCGAGTAGTCGGGGGGAGAATAAGAGAGAATATAGAGGTATAGTCTCAGAGAGCAGGACAGGATGCGTAGGAAGAAGGTACACAGAAGGATAATGACTGGTTTGTCGCTAACAAAATAGAGTTTTTGTTCTGAGTTACAAAAGGCTGAACAATAGTGTGAATCAAATGGCTGTTTTGAAATGTAGCTGAATCGGCGGCACTTATTGGTGCATATATGTGTGTGTGTTGTGAATAGATGGGTCTGGAACATGAAGAGCAGAAGCTGGAGTTAAAAAGGCAAGTGACGGAGCTGACGCTGTCACTGCAGGAGAGAGAGTCTCAGATTAGCAGTCTGCAGGCGGCACGGCATGCCCTGGAAAGCCAACTCCAACAGGCCAAGACCGAGCTGGAAGAGACCACGGCCGAGGCTGAAGAGGAGATCACTGCTCTAAGAGTGAGATGCACACATTATACCATATTGCATATAGTGGAGGAAATAATGACATCTTTAGTTTCTAACTCAGCATCCTTTTCAGTTCACTGAAGAGTTCTGACGGATTCATTGGTGCGTCACGGCAAAATCTGATTTGCTATGCCGTTTAATAGCACTCTGTTTATGCAAATGAGTCTGCCTGCCACGCTGCGTTAAGCAAGTCAGGCAAAGATAGAAAGATGTTTCGCATGACTGACAACAAATCCAAAAGATTTCTAAAAAATATACAACAAACATACAATTCCAAGTTTAAGAACACAAGAAAATGCAGAGCTCCCCAGTTTTTTGTTGGCTGTGGTTTGTTTTCCGTTCATAATCTGTATAAGAAGTATAAGTTTAAGCCGTGTTCTCTGGACTAATCAGCCAAAGTATTGGTTAAAATATACTCAGCATCCTGACGCACAACAGCATCATAATCAGCATCACAATGCATAACAGCCAGTCAGCATAGTGATTCATAACAGCCGATCAGCATCACACTGCATAACAGCCAATCAGCATCACAGTACATTACAGCCAATCAGCATCACATTGCATAACAGCCAATTAGCAATGCGATGCATAACAATCAGCTTTACAATGCATAACAGCCAGTCAGCATAGTGATTCATAACAGACAATCAGCATCACACTGCATAACAGCCTATCAGCGTCACAATGCATTACAGCCAATCAGCAATGTGATGCATAACAGCAAGTCAGTATCACAATGCATAACAACCAATCAGCATCACAATGCATAACAGCCAATTAGCAATGCGATACATCACTGCCAATCAGCATCACAATGCATTACAGCCACTTAACAACACGATGCATAACAGCCAATCAGTAGTGTAATGTTGTCAGTATATCAGCGTTGCGATATGTAACAGCCAATTAGCAACGCGATGCATAACAACCAATCAGCATCGTGATGCATAAGGACACCATCAATGGTTTCTTAAGAATGGTACTTTGGTCTGAGATTACAAAATACCAAAGTGATTGTTTATGTTCATAATTTCTTTCATAATTACTGATTGACTCACAGACTAGTGTACATCAAAAATATACACACATACTATTCTACAGTACTGTTCCATGCTGTCTACAGTCTTATGGTGACACACATATATACATACTGTATATACATGCATACAGACATACACTATGTGTCAACCGAATTTCCTTTTTGTTTAGGCTCACAGAGATGAAATTCAGCGCAAGTTTGATGCCCTTAGGGACAGCTGCTCGGTATGTGTCTCATCTAAAACAATAAACATACTAATAATTGCATTATTTGTATATTTTTTGGCTCCTATATACATAAAAACAATTACTACTAATCTACAAACCCTATGGCTATTTGTGGAAGGGGTTAACTATTTAGCTAAATGTGATTGGTGTTTTCAACATTGCAGGTTATCACAGACTTGGAGGAGCAGTTGACTCAGCTGACCCAGGAGAATGCCGAGCTGAACCGGCAGAACTTCTTCCTGTCCAAACAGCTGGACGAGGTGACGGACGAGAGTGAGGAGAGACTGCAGCTCAGCCAGGATGTGGAGCGTCTACGCCGAGAGGTGGCTGACCGAGAGATGCACCTGAACAATCAGAAACAGGTAGAAACACACAAACACGCACACATCAGTGAACAGAATTAGAGGTCTGGCAACTGTAGTCCAGAACTTAATATGGTACTTTTGTCCAAAGAACATCGAGACCCTGAAGACGACATGCAGCATGCTCGAGGAGCAAGTGGTCGAGCTGGAGACTCTGAATGACGAGCTTCTGGAGAAAGAGAGACAGTGGGAAAATTGGCGCTCGGCCCTGGAGGATGAGAAGGAGCAAGCAGAGCGGCGCACGCGTGACCTTCAGCGCCTGCTCGACAACGAGAAGCAGAACCGCCTGCGTGCTGATCAACGCAGCACCGAATCCCGCCAGGCTGTGGAGTTGGCCGTGCGCGAGCACAAAGCCGAAATCCTTGCCCTTCAGCAGGCGCTCAAGGAGCAGAGGCTCAAAGCTGAAAGTCTGTCTGATACAGTGAGTCACACTCATACACACTTTTTTCCCCCTTTATGTTTCATAAGACTCGTACTGACTCAGTAAATCTCATCCCTCAAGCGCTTTAATTCCCAGATCCATTTTTTCCCCCTCTGTATATTTGGAACGTTAGTTATTAGTATTAAAAATGGAGTTTCTGCTCCTGCACCCCAGATCCTGAGCTATTAATGATGGATGATTAGCTAGTGCTGAGATAATTTTGGGTCCCACTAGCTGTTCCTTATTAAGCCTAGAACTGACATCTGCTATTCCACTGCTGATATAATGAAGTATTTACAAACACCCTGAAAATCAAATATTACATATATTATAGGCTTTTTGGTCATTCAAAATGTATTCAAAGGGTGGCGTCGTCAGCACTTCTGCCTCATAGCAAGAAGGTCCTAGGTTCAACCCCCACGCCCCAGCGAGTACATTTCTGTGTGGATGTTTTTCCCCATGCTTGCGTGGGTTTCTCCAGGTGCTCTGGTTTTCTTCCACAGTCCAAAGACATGCACATTGGGTTAATTGGATGTTCTCGATTACCCCAAGAGTGCAGTTTGGAAATTTTAATTTTATTGTAATAAGTTTGTTTTTTTCTTAAATATATAATATAAAATGTATTATTATTTTTTGGCCTTCAGTACTGTACATCGGTTTTGGGCACATGCTGTCAAGAGAAAATGCGTTCAAAATCAATGAAATTAACTGTTTCTACATTTACAACGGTGGTGTAGTGGTTAGGGTGCTGGGTTCATGATCATGGTTATGTGATCGAATCCCCATTACAGACCCATTGTGCTAAGATCCCTGGGCAACTTCTTAACCACAAATGTGCCACTGTCCACCCAGCAGTATAAATGGCTACCAGTATAACTTGCGTCCCATCCAGGAGGAGTTGAACTCCAGTCGCTTCACACTCCAGAATATGGGATAAGCTCTGGCTGTGAAAGGCAGTAGGCTCGAATGTAAAAATCCCAACAGAATTACATTTAAGAAATGCTATAAAGAGCAGTAAACAGTCTTAAATGAAACAAAGTCAATATTTAGCTTCACTGCACTTTGCTTTGAAAAAGTAACTACAGGTAAAATTTGTGAAGCTTTTAAAGGAGATTGGGGCAGCCGTGGCACAATGGTTAGAGAAGCAGGTTTGGAATGGAAATTGAATGGGTCAATTCCCAGACCAGCAGGAAAAATGTGTGGTGGCGGAGAGGAGGACCCCTCCTCTCCCCTTCCTCCACCTTCACGGCTATAGTGCCCCTGAGCAAGGCACCTAACCCCCCAACTGCTCTCCAGGCTCCGCAATATGGTTGCCCACTGCACCTGTGTGAGTGTGTGTGTGTGTGTGTGTGTGTGTGTGTGTGTGTGTTCACTTTGGATAAAATGCAGAGCCAAATTTCCCTTGTGGGATAGAGCTGTAGATTTTACTGAACATCTTGCAGAACCAGCCACAGCTTGTTCTTTTGCTTCTTTTTGGATTTTCAAAGCAAATCCCAGCAGCCGTCATTGTTATTGTCTGAAAAGGGGTCTGTTGTGTAATCTGCTGTTTTCTTTAGACAAGCTTTTTTTTTTTTTTTTTTTGTAAAAAAAAATTTTGTGCTTAAACTAATCGTCCGAAAAGTATTTTTGCTCTGACTTGATGTAGAAGACATCAAATTAAAATCTGTAACAAATCTTGTAATAAAAATGTTTGTACTTGTAAACTTGTGATGGAAAATTAAGGGTAGTCTGAATCTATCCAATGAATGTTTAGATTATACACCTAGAAAGCCAAACTTTGGACATCCATACCGTATCAAACCTACATAACCTAGTTGTATTGGTAACATACTGTATAACCACAAAGTCCTCACTTAAAAAAGCAGTTCTGTTTCTCAGTGAATGAATAATATATGTATGTTTGTAGCTTGGTTTCCATATTATTGTGACTTAAGTGCATTTTTCACAAAGACAGTCTTAACAGGTTTGAAATGTTTTAGTGTGTTGTATTCAAGCCTCACTGGCACTCTTGTGACCTGCAGTTGAATGATCTGGAGAAGAAACATGCCATGTTGGAGATGAATGCTCGCAGCCTCCAGCAGAAACTGGAGACCGAGAGAGAGCTCAAACAGAGGCTGATGGAGGAGGTTGGTCTGTCTCTCTCTCTCTCTCTCTTTCTCTCTCTCTCTCCCTCTCACAACAATATACTGTAGCCATAAATGGATAAATAACAATTATTCACTGAAGGTGAGCTGAAAATTGATGAATAGTTCCCAGGAGTATATTACTATTACTAGGAGTATATTACTCTATATATTCTTACGAAGAGTATATTACTCTATATATTCTTACGAAGAGTATATTACTCTATATATTCTCATGAGCTATTTTTTATCTTTTATTTGTAGGATTTCAGAATCAGTGACCATGGTGAGCTGAGAGTTTTAGTCTGACATTGTGTTTCAAGCCTTATCCTGAGTTTTTTTAAGGTGGATAGTAAGCAATTGTTGAATGAGGCAGAGAGTGACATGGAGAATTATTCATTTTTCTTTTCTTTTTTTTTGTGTGTGTGCACACATCAATCTAAATGCAGCCCTTCCTCTTAAGGACACACACCTAGGCTGTTTCATTGAACGCAGCCGGATTCTGTCGGGTGCATGACTTCTCCAGCAAAGAATAATGCAAGAGATGGTCTGTGACTGAGAGTCTGTGGGTCTTGACCGCACTCGCAGACAATGTCATTCTCTGTTACCAGTCCCCATTTGTGCATCAATGCTTTTGACCTTCCTACTCCTGTCCTGAGACGGTTCAGACATGTCCACTCATCACAGCTGGCTCATTTTATCTGCTGAGGCTGAATAATTCCCCATGTCATTCAAAAGCAAAAATCTGTAATTATTTTATTATTTGCTCAAAATATTTTCAACATATCTGATATCAGTGATAGATAAATCGGCTCATAGAAGAATACCAAGAATTATTTAATGGCTTTCCACCACTCAGAAACAATAAAATATTTTGAATGAATAGAAATGTCTATTAGTATATAGTACATTATTCTGAGTGGATAATGCTTGAATAAAAAAAGTGGACACTCACAGTTTATCACAGTCACTTAGTTTGCTATTCTTGCATTTCCACATGGTAACAGGTTAAGTTAGAAGGGAGTCTCGCCCTGTAGCTGCATATGATGGCCTTTTCCTTGTGGCCTGTTCCTTGGAGGAGGCTGATATAGTCACATTTGGTGAAGGAAAAAAGCACCTAATTCTTTAATGGGGGAAAAAAAACGTTCTTACCATCAAATCCCAATCATTCCAAATGTTGTTGCTTTTTGTGTAAAAAGGGTTACCCTAATGCAAACCTTAAGTTGCTGGGATAGAAAAAAGCCTGGGGTGGTTGCTGCAATTAAGCTTGGTATATACTGCTTGAGGATGGCTTCTTCCCCCATCCCCGACAACCAGAGTCTGTGATTCAGCGATTAGTGACATCCGCTGAGCTTAATTGTTCATTATACTCGGATAAACCAATCAAATCACACCATTTCTGCTCCCGAGTGGTGCATCGACAAGGTGCGCGACTGTTAACCTAGAGATTGCATGTTAGAATCCAGGTTGATGCTGCAGCCGGGTGTCCATGGAAGCTCATTGGCTGAGCCCTCACACAAGGGAGGGATGGCATATGCTCACCTCCCTGTCACTCATAACAATCACCAGACAATCATCGGCGTCTGTGAGCTCATTTGTACAAACGGGTGGATAGCGCTTTCTGGCCTTGAATGCGCATGCGCTGCAGTTCGAAAAAAATATGTGGGTGGCAGCATCGCGTGTCAGGAAGGGGGCACGTGTATGCTTATACTTGTATTGGTGTAGGCCGTATGTGATAGGGAAGCAACAATTGACGGGCGGGAATTGGCTAAGACCAAAATAAATTCAATATATCTTTATTATTCTGCCATAATGAAATAATGCAACATTGTAAACCAGTCATACGGTTTCACACCTGGGGCAGTTCACCCCAGTTTACTACAGTTCCATACCAGTAAATGTCTTAAGTGTATGGTTCTATAGATAGACAGTTATACTTTTATTCCTTGACTTTGTACTTGTCAGTACATTTGAGGTTAAAGGGATTAGTGTAGATGATGATTGTACATGTTCGACCTCCCAGCAAGGAAAGCTGCAGCAGCAGATGGACCTCCAGAAGACTCACATCTTCAGACTGACTCAGGGTCTACAGGAAGCGCTGGACCAAACCGACCTTCTCAAGACCGAGAGAACAGACCTCGAGTACCAGCTAGAAAATATCCAGGTACACACACACATTTGTGATCATCATTCAGTTTCCTATATTGCATTCCCAGATCTCGTGCCACCGTTTACCAACCTTTTTCGGCTAACTAGCTAAGCTGAGCAGCTAATCAAAAGCACTTTGGGATGCATGAATCATTGATGACTCCTCAGGGATGAATGCAGTGTATTGATTCAGACAGAATGAGATAAACGAAGAACTAGTGAAGCCGTGGCTCTGACTCCCACAGTCTGGCTGTAATTATACTCTCCTACACATGCTCAGCTCACAGGATTAATGATCTGTTGTTCTTGTTGTCCTCTGCAGATATTTCATAAATGCATCACATTCGCACACGTACTCACAAAGACGACAGGACTGAGAGTGTGTTTACTGTACCCTGACTGGTTATGGGTTTTGGGCCCAGAGAGCCCGAATGAATTACTGAATGACAAAAGGACTGATCACAAATGTTAAAATGTCCATGCCTATCTCTAAACACTCTATGTATCGAAACATAGACCTGGAATCCAGTGAGTAATATGAAGCATAGTTATAAGGAGGGCGGTGGTGACTTAGTGATTGGGGCTCTGGGTTAGTGATCCAAAGGTCAGGGGTTCCACTGCCACTGTTGGACCTTTGAGTAAGGCGCATAACCTGCTCAGTTGTATTAAAAAAACAAAACAAGTAATTGTAAGTCAGTCTGGATAAAAGCGTCCACTAAATGCCATAAATGTAAATGAGAGCGGCACGGTGGCGTAGTGGTTAGCATGTCCGCCTCATAGCTGGGTTTGAATCCTGGGCTCGGGTGTTTTAATTTTTTGTGGAGTTTACATGTGGAGATATGCTCAGCCTTCCTGCGACCTAAGTAGGATTAAGCGGTTCGGCAAATAATGACAATTAAATGGTCCTGGTATTGCTCTATTCAAGGTATTCAGGATACCCACCCATTATAACTGACAAGATATCAAAACTTTTCCCATGATATTTCAGTGACTTTGGATACAATGTGCTCCAGCCTTCCCGTACCCTAATAGTAGGATTAAGTGGTTTGGCAAAAGAGAGATTGAGTGTCATGTTGAGTCAGTAAGTTAGTTGTAATACTTGGTTGCTGCTTTTTAGATAAAGACCAAAAAGAAGAAGAATATGTTTGATATGAAGACATATCATTACATCAAAAATCACTTCAAAGCTAGATAGCAATATAGAAAGAAAAATTAATAAAAAAAGACAGGGCGAGAGAGAGATATCAATGCCCTATATCAGTAGATGTGCCAGTGTAAGAATCTGATACGCCAGGGTTGTACTGCTTACACCTTAGACAGGTTGTTTTTTTTTTTTTTGTTGTTGTTTTTTTTAAATCTCAGGGCATCTCAGATGATCCCATTTATACTTCAACCAGTAAACTATCTCTACTCCTACAGATAAAGACAATTCAATCAAAGTGGATATCAGTCATTTCTTCTGTGATGTTTTCGACTTCTCTCTAGGCGGTGTACTCTCATGAGAAGGTGAAAATGGAGGGCACGATCTCTCAGCAGACCAAACTCATCGACTTCCTTCAGGCCAAGATGGACCAACCTATCAAGAAAAAGAAGGTTTGAGAGCTAGAACAAAAAAACAACAACAAAGCTTTATTATTAGCAAATATGATTAATCTTACTTTCTTTAAAGGGGCCTCCGGAGCCCGTAAGGGGACACTAAAGAAAAAAAAATTCAAATATTGGTTTCTCGTTCTCAGATACAAGAATGTATCTGGTGAGCGCGAGAAAGTATCTTCGTGTGCACGAGAAACCGATATTAGAATTTTTTTTTCTTCACTGTCCCTTTGAGGACTCCGTAGGGGCCCATTCACTTACCAGATATATTAGGTAAGCATGAAATACAGTGGAATCAGTCACAATGTCTTTCTGAAACCATTTGCTTACTCCTGTACGTGAGTGTCAATGACCCCTGCATCAGGAGCTGTGGTATTAATAAACATCAACATCTTTTTTAATTTCTCTGGAAATCTTTTGCCGTCTTTTGTTTCTTAACATCTGATCTCGGACTGTTCCGATTTCTACAAATCGGTGTTGCACTGCCAAGTTATCGCGCATGGGCAAAATCATTCCTCTGGACATGTGGTCTTGTTATTGTGATTGTGAACAGACACAGAACCAAAACAAGATGTAAAACAGGTGAATAAGAGATGCTAAGGCCGTGAGCTGGGTTGGTTTCACCTGGAAACCTTTGTATTCAGCCAAAATGAACTGATAATGAGAGATAAAACACTGTAACCTTGGTGTGATATATTTTTTAGCTCCTTTAATGCTGGTTTACACTGGGGCCATGATCTTCACGATTTTAGAGCGTCTTGATGAGTGTGGGGGGGTCGTGGGATTAAATCGTGATGATCTTGAAGGAACCTGGTGGAATCATGATGATTATTCCGATTCATTACGATTTGACGCCAATCGTGATAGAACATTGGAAGATTGTAACAAACCTAGCACATAGTAGAGCTTAACAGACCTTGATGTAGGGGATCGTAGGGGATCTTGATGAACTTGGAAACACAATTCCTTCAAGTTTCATCTCTTGGATGCACTCTTCCTCCTTTTCATGCCCTAATTGTGGTCATAAATCATTGAGCTCCACATTTTTTTGAATCGTGGACATTGTGGCCCCAGTGTAAACCCTGCATAATGCTGGTGTCATCCATAATTGTTTGGCTGAGAGAATTAATTAGGCTTCAAAGAATGATGAGTAGAAGGCCGTTCCGGGAGTGTGATGTGATCTGACGCTCCGTCTCTGCTGCAGGGTATTTTTGGGCGCCGGCGGGAAGACATGATGGCTGCAGGTAACGGTGCAGTAGGCATGACACAAGGGCCTCCTGCAGTGCCTATGCAGTATGGTGACATGAAGGCGGCATTGGAGAAGGAGCGAGCACGGTGCACTGAGCTAGAGGAGGCACTACAGAAGATGAGGATAGAGCTGCGCTCACTGCGGGAGGAGGGTAAGGAGCAAATACGTACAGCTGTGTTTAAATATATTTTTAGTATATACAGGTATATTTTCTATTGCACAACCATACATGGTGTACAAACTACTGTATGCACCTAAATGGCTTCAGAATACCCATAATGCACTGCTTTTTTTGCACAATAGGCTTGATACAGTAAACTAATTGTGTGGATAATGAATTAGCGAACATTGTTTTTGCTACAAAACACAATTAGTGTCTATCTGATTAGAGTAACGAACAAATCCTTGTAATGCAGTGTGTGAAATTATTTATGATTCCTGTAGTAGTGTTCTGTGTAGTGTGCATCATTTCCTGTATGCTGAGTGTGGGGCCATTTTCAAACCGGTTCCTATTCTCATTCCTTTTTTCCTTTTATGCGTTTCCTCTTTTTTATTAACTCATTCTATCATTGTGCTGAATCCATGTTTGTTTTCTCTGTAAAAATGATGTCACACTGTAATCAGCCTTCATTCATGTATTTTGCTGTTCAGGGTTTACATATGGTTTTCTCTCTGGGGAAAAAAAGTTTTAAATCAGCTGAAAAGGTAAACATTCACGTACTGTTTAGTTTTATATTTTTTTTAATTCACCCGTAATATTTTTTCAGGCTGTTGATATTTAGCTCGATATTACGTTTCTTAGGCAGTATCTGTCAGGGATCTACACAAATATCTCCCATTTTAGATGTTTGATGATGTTTTTCCATTTCATTTCAGTATTTATTGTACCTCAAGACAGAAATTGATCCACAAATATAAAATTACCACATAACATATAATGACAACAACCATATGACAGGATAAAATTAATAAATGGTTGGTGGAGCGAACACATGCGTTTACGGACCTTTCATGTGGCACCAACTGGCGTATATAATGTAAGATCCTTGTTGTATAATAGGGCCTAACGTTAGGTTACATTACGTTACATGAATGAAGTGTTTACGCTAATACTACTAATAACAATACTACTGTCATCATATTAGTTATTTTGTTATTAAAAGGATAAATTCAAATTTTAAAACTTACCTCTTCCGAGTCTTCAGACACACACATGCTCTGTCTAACTTGAAGACGAAGCTAAACTTCTAATTATCTAATTAGATCCAGGCGTTAGACCTATTGGAAATTTCCTGTCTATGTAATGACTGTCCTAATATTACTTTACTTTAGTACAATTTCTGTAAGCTTTCAAACGTCTAGTAATAATAACATTATATAGCTGCTATATAGCACACACCAAGGGTAGCGCACACTTGTGGACTGCAGACAGACAAACACACACATGTGGACCTTCCGCATTGCTTTTACGAAAGGTAAAAAAATACATACCACATAACATACAATCAACAACCATGAGGATTTAAATGAATAAATAAGATCTCTCTGTTCAAGTCGAGACTTGGTGTGAATTAAGTGCATTTATCACATTAGGAACAAAGGAAAATGTGAACCTGTTGCTTTTAACCCTGGGGTACCTGTTACCTGTACCGCCGCCAAGCTGGCAGAAGAATATTCTTCCCAAATTGGATGATCAAGTCTGGCCAAGTACGACTGCGTTTTCCGTATAACTCGCATGTCATAAATATCTGCCAAAGAAAGCTGCTGTGTGCCAATTATCTTGCTGGCTACTTTAACAGTGTTGGACAGTGAGGTTGCACATTGAGGTTCCCATACCAAGAAATTCAAAATGGACTCAATAAGTAATGCTTATTATAATAAGTAATAATAATAATAAATAATAATAAGTAATAATAATAATAAATAAATAAATAAAACAATTCATAAATAAATAAAATAAACACACCAGTTTCCACACACCTGTTAAAGACAAGACAGGCTGTATATGTTCTTGGCTTCTAATTTGTTATATATGTTTAATATAACATCATTTTCACCTCATCATTTTCAACTCATTTTCACTGATGGCCACATCACAAAAGTTCTAGGTCACCAAGGGCTGAATAATCACTGAACATCCATTTTAAACTGGGCATGAAATTAAATCTGCATGGCAAAATGATTAGTTTAGGTATTTGTTCTCTTTTCCTTTTTCTTTTCTTTTCTGACAACACTTGACAGCGATTAGATAGCATGCAATCTTTCTTGAGTTATGAATGACTAGCTGTTATTTGAAATCGGCTGTCGCCACCTAGTGGAAGGATGACAAATTAGGTTTCATGGTAATGGTTAATACAAAGCGTGTATGATAATCCTATTCTTTAAAAGCTCTTGCAGGCCACGTAAAATGAGTTGGTGGGCCGGATTTGACCGATGGGCTTGGAGTTTGATACCTGTAATAAGAGGATATAACAAAGGTGTATTACATTTCCAGAATATTTGTTTGTTTGTTTTGATGTACGAATTTAGCGGCGCTATGACCGAAGGGACTCACATAGGTTTGGGTCAGATGGATAATAAGACATACTGTATAATGTATGTGTTGTATGTGTGTCGTGGGTAAAGTAGGCCACGTTTGTAATACATATTGTATGACGTTCATAAGGAAGTGATATGACTGTTTATGACAAAAAGCCCATTGAAAAGGGTCTACGGCGGCATTTTCCGTCACAAAACACGTGAGTTTCGTATGACACGCCCACAACTGTCTTGGGATTTGGCCCATTTTTCTGAGGTGGACTTGTATACCTGTTGTGACAGGGGCTTTAAAGATCATTTAGGATTTAAAAAAAAAAAAAAAAAAAACCTTAATTGTTTACTATGGATGTGTCTTTTTGTTCATATATTTTGTTTTTAAATATTTAATTCTAAAAAATATGTTATAAAAATATTGATTAGTTTATTTATTCATCTTTTTTTTTTTTTTTTTTTTTAAAGGCAAGGATTAGATCAGTGTTTTTCAACCTTTTTTGAGCCACGGCACATTTTTTACATTGAACAAATCTTGCGGCACACCACAAA
>JBCNYH010000005.1:20023755-20043125 GCA_039654325.1 Tandanus tandanus
GTGTGTGTGTGTGTGTGTGTGTGTGTGTGTGTGTGTGTGTGTGTGTGTGTGTGTGTGTGTGTGTGTGTGTGCGTTTCACTTCTCACCAGCTCTCCACTGACGTGCAGCTTGTTCCACAGTGCCTGCACCTGCCTTTTCAGTGTCTCCACCTGCAGCTGATGACCCGCCTCCATCTGCCTGAGCCGCATCTGTACAACGTCCGTGTGCAGGCTGAGCCCGTCTTCACCCAGGTGAGCACTCTGAACCACCATTCGTCCAGGACAACCCAGCTGTAGAGACCCGGCGCTGGCCGTGGATGTCTGGCGGCTCAGGGATTTTTGTGAAATGAAGCCGTTAACGCGAGGATCTTCACTCGAACACACAGTACCGTCAATATTCGGCTTCGGAGACAGAGGCTGAGAAGGTGAATGAAGTGAGCCGGGTGAGTTTGATGGTTCTGTAGAGTCTTCTTCTGGAGAAGTGGGGGGAGAATTCAGGTTATGAGCTAAACAAAGAGACCCTTTAGCAGATAAACATTCCAGGCTATTAGGGACGTGTTCATGATTGGGCGAAGAGGAGTTGACTGAGGCGACGGATTCCTCACTGGAGTGTTTTATCCCTTCGTCACATACTGAATACTCACTATTCTGTTCAGGCACCTCGTTGAACAGCTCTGCTAAAGAGGGGACAACATCTGGGGAGGCATCCCCACCCTGGTTTGCTAAAATAATCCCATTTTCTATATTAGAGTCTACATGCTCCACCCCATTGAGTAATCCCTCATCCAATCCAGTCAGTTCAGGATGATGCGTATTAAAACAGGCTGTTTGCTCAAGGTTCTCCTCGGGCTGCGTTTCTGTTGTTCGCTCCTCTGATCGAAGGTGCTCCTGCCACGTCTCATTGAGGTTAGGATCACTGCAGCGACGGGTTGAAGCCAATAGATTTGTTCCCTCACAAGCTGTCAGCAGGTGATCATAGGAACGAGTCTTTGGCAGTCTGCAGGAAGGAAACAGATCTGTTGAGATTATTTATAGAAGAGTTATGCAAAAATACATCGGCAGCTTCATAACACAGTTGGATGGCTGACTTATTATTAATATTACCTGAAAAACTCGATTTGAGGTATTATTAATTTGAAGTGTTTAGCATTTGAGCCAGTCACAACGTGGTAGCCTAAATGCTGCATGTTCAGCTAGCTAGCTAACACTTAGTATGGGCCACACACCTGATTAGAATAATGAAATGGAATGCATGAATGTTCTGGCAGGTTTGGCTATTGTTAAAGAAACAGTGTGTAACATTTTGGAGGATCTATTAGTAGTAATGAAGCCCATCATCAATAAAGAAGTTTGCATTAATATATCTTCATCTTCTTCCGCTTGTTACGGGGCCGGGTCGTGGGAGCAGCAGCCTAAGCAGTGAGGTCAAGACGTCCCTCTCCCCAGCCACTTCCTCCAGCTCTTCCGGGGTGACACCGAGGCGTTTCCAAACCAGCCGAGAGACATAGTCTCTCCAGCGTGTTCTGGGTCGACCCCGAGGTCTCTTCCTGGTTGGACATGCCCGAAACACCACACCAGGGAGGCATTCTAATCAGATGCCTGAGCAACTTCAACTTCAACTCCGAGCTCCTCCCGGATGACAGAAATTCTCACCCTATCTCTAAGGGAGAGACCTGCCACCCTGCGAAGGAAGCTCATTTCAGCCGCTTGTATTCGCGATCTTGTTCTTTCGGTCACTACCCAAAGCTTGTGACCTAAGGTGAGGGTAGGAATGTAAATCGGCTGGTAAATTGAGAACTCAGCCTTCCAGCTCAGCTCCCTCTTCACCACAACGGACCGGTACAAGTTCTGCTTTACGGCAGAGGCTGCACCGATCTGCCTGTCAATCTCCCGCTCCATCATTCCCTCACTCGTGAACAAGACCCCGAGATTCTTCAACTCCATCCCACAAGACCCGGAGGGTGCATTGCACCCTTTTCCAGCTGGGAACCATGGCCTCGGACTTGATTGCTGATTCTCATCCCAGCCACTTCACACTCAGCTGTGAATCGCTCCAGTGAGGGCTGGAGGTCCCGGCTTGATGAAGCCAAAAGGACAACATCATCCACAAAAAAGTAGAGATGAGATCCTATGGCCACCAAACCAGAACCCGTCAACGCCTTGGCTGCGCCTAGAAATTCTATCCATAAATATCATGAACAGAACCGGTAACAAAGGACAGCCTTGGCGGAGTCCAACCCCCACTGGAAACGAATTCGACATGTTGTTCCCAATGCGGACCAAGCTCTGACTCCGGCAATACAGAGACCGAATTGCCCATAGCAAAGGGTCCGATATACCCTGTTCCCAGAGCACACCCCACAAGATAGCCTGAGGGACAGTCGAAAGCCTTCTTCAAGTCCACAAAGCACATGTGAACAGGTTGGGCAAACTCCCATGCCTCCTCCAGGATCCTGTAGAGTGTGTAGAGCTGGTCAAGAGTGCTGCGGCCGGGACGAAAACGATATTGTTCCGCCTAAATCCGAGGTTCAACCATCGGTCGGGTCCTCCTCTCCAGTACTCCTGAATCGACTTTCCCGGGTAGGCTGAGGAGTGTGATTCCACCATAGTGGAACACACTTTTCAGTCCCCTTTTTTAAAAATTGGAACTTCCACCCTGGTTTGCCAATCCAGAGGTACGGCCCCCGATGACCACGTGATGTTGCAGAGACATGTCAACCAAGACAGTCCTACAACATCCAGAACCTTGAGGTATTCAGGGCAGATCTCGTCCACCGAGGAGCTTTTTAACTACCTCAGCGACCTCCACCCCAGAGACCCCCTTCCGAACCCACAGGCTCTTCCTCTTTCACAGAGGGCATGTTGGTGAAATTGAGGAGGTCCTCGAAGTATTCCTTCCACCTCCCGACAACATCCCCAGTCAAGGTGAGCAGCTCCCCACTTCCACTGTAAACAGTGTTTGTGGAGCATTAATATATAATCATAAAAAAATTTAAGTTGAGTTTTCGGAACCTTAGATTACCCTGTTTGTATCTACATGGGGAGCGGGTCCCTTTTAAATGGAAGCCACTATTTTACTCCACCATATTTTTACAGTAGCCCAGAACCATATAGGCTTTGAAGGGTGAGGGGTCAATTTCAGGTATGAAATGTCTGATGGTTGGAATCTGGAACCGCACTACTAGGTGCTGCTAGATACCACTAAATCTTGCAGCTAACCAGTAACTAATAATGTACTAATAACGTACAGTTAGCTAGCCAGCCAAGTAACTGGGCTAGCAAGAGGACATGGGAGTGTTTGAAATTAGATTTTTTTTCTCTCTTAAATGAGATTCAACGTGTGGATATACTTTCAAGCCAATTCTAATAGTTGCTGGAAATGGCCATAGTACAGAAGCCCTAAGCAGACGTGCATTCATACATTTTTTTCCCTTCATTTTCTCGAGATAACGGGTTAATGATGTCATTTTCTTGGGATAACGAGTTATTTCATTTGCCTTCCTGTGATAACGAGTTATTTGTTGCGAGGCATAAAGTTATTTCAGCCTGTATGAGGACTTGATTGAAGACAATGTGACATGGTGAACTACACTTCTTTGACATGATGTTGCCTATTTTTCTAATCTACAGTATGTTTTTTTTCTCATTAATTACATCATTGTCACGGGTATACTAAGTTTTGTTATACCAAGATCTTGACAAAATTATCCTGTTATCCCGAGAAAACAACATAAATAACTGGAGATCACAGAATAATAAACTCATTATCTCAAGAAAACGGAGAGGAAAGAAATGTTTGATTGTTGTCGGCTTAGGTCTCCTTTACCAAAGCAACATTCTTAACATACTAACTTTCCGTCCAATCCACATGGCAGACCCCCTAAACACCTGGTACGATGGAATGAAACCAATGCCAGTGTCAGTAAAACCACCGAGTGAAATAGTTGATGTTGGGCCAGCTGTATTTATAACACAGGTCACATGATGTAACCAAAAAAACTGTAGGACATAAACTACAGTGCATGCTTCACTTACAATCGAGAGAGAGAGAGAGAGAGAGAGAGAGAGAGAGAGAGAGAGAGAGAGAGAGAGAGAGAGAGAGATGCTAGGAGGGGAAACACAACAGGGTGCGTACATTTGTGTTTAGGCTCTTTATTTGCACTTGGACCCATTTGCACATGTAATATTAAAAATCAAAAGTTTAAAAATATTTCCATGCGATTGTATGTCCAACTTAATAAATGTTTAAAGTGTAAGTCAAAATAACAGTAAAGGCAATTTCAGTATATTACAAAGTGCCGCCGCTTTCTTTTTTGACTTTATTCATACTAAAATTGCAGATTTTCCGACATGAAAGTGGGACAAATCTGGTCAAGTTCAGTTACCGGCTTCACAAATAAATATTACAAATTCGTACTACTGTTTTTGATTACAAAAAATACATTTGGAGTGTGAAAAGGATGTTTAATGTGTGGTTTTGCTAATTTTGTTATATTTTGACACCAAAAACGCCTTTTGACGCCTTTTTAATGAAAACGTAACGTCTGTCAAGATCCATATATTTGATATCTTGGTCTATATGATGTACTTGGATTGTGCAGATTGTATTTAAATTATGTCACTACATATTAAACATGAAACATTCTAGCAGCAGTGTAATATTTTTTGTTTGGCCGTTTTGTAAAAGAAGAAATGCCGGTTTTAGTCTCGAAGTGACAGACTTCGCTCAAAAATAACAATCTTGACGGACAAGCAGAGTCTGTCGTGTTACGTGACATTTATTGTGACGCAATAAGTTAGAGTCCTAACTTTGTAAATTAATCTAACATGTAAGAACATGTGACTTCTGGACCTCTCTGGGATTTTTTTTTTCTCCTCTCTGGGATTGGAACGCTAGTTAAAAAGGATGCACATCTGTTGCATTTAATGTGTGTCTTAAAACCTCCAAACACATCTGGGCTTGATTGACCTTTAATCTAATGACTGAGTAAAAATGCTAACATGCTTCAACCAGCGTAGCAGCCTACAAAAATAGTAAAAAACAGACGACTAGAGTGGCTCAGGACATGAATTAGTATTTTCTACGATTCTAATGTTAGCTGCAGTGGTTCTCTCTCCCTAGATATTTTAATGAGTGGATTCAGAACTGTAATAATCAACAGAATCTGGTGTATTAGAGCATAGAAAAAAAATCTAACCCTGGAGAGGTAACAAACACTAAAGCATTTACCTGCCAGGAGGCGTGTCCTCGGGTGAGGCTGAAGCAGTGGAATATGAAGCACAGGACTCTTCGCAAAGCAAGGAGGGGGAGGAGTTAGGCAGGTAGACTGCACTCCAAAGCATTAGGTTCCTCACGTGACACACCGGATGTAGTACCTTCCAGGACATGGACAAGACAGACAATGAGTCTTCCAGGGAGGACTAGAGTTGCTGCACTGCTTATTTCCACTAGCATTAAAAAAAGTAGGAGGTGCACAATGGCATTATGTCATGAAGATTCTCAGATGGAGGAGCCGTTGCAGATTAACAACGGCGACCACATAATGGAGGCGCACAACAGTACGATGTAAATAAGATTCTGTCAAAGTTTCGTTGAAGGAGCTGGCTGACTGTTTGTGGATTACAGGTAAGTGTGAAGATGATGATGATGATGTAAGGCTAAAGACCGTGATCCCTATGTGTATGTTGGGTCACTGCAGGTTCGCTGGCAAATGACACAACTAATTAAATATCAAAACTTTTGATTAAGTATGGCTGAATGCCCCTGAATGGTTTAGGAGTTGCGGCCAGAAGTGTTAAACGCCTCCTCTTTACAATCCCACAATCCCATAGCCAGAAGTTCATCAGTGTAAATCTGTTACTGACACTATATAGAACAGACGCAGTACCATCTCTGAGTGTGGCGAGTACAGGATGTTATGGAAGGCTCTGTTAGCCGGCTGAAGCAGAGACCAGACCGAGCAGGTGTTCTCTACTACGCCCCGCTCTTCACGCTCTTTCCCGCTGTTGCACAGGAATGTCCCGAACAGACATGAGTAGGTGTGCTGCACCAGCTTCACCTGCGTAAAACGCAAACCGAGAGTTAGTGCCAAGTAACAACTGCTCCATCTGGTACCTCCGGAAAACAACACCTATTCAAGGAAATGCTTCGTTTCAGTGTTATTAAAGTTTGCCTAGACTTGTGCAATGAATAGTTGAAACAGTAGATGGCGTTCGGTACCAGAAAGGCCTCGTTGAACTGAAAAGAACAGGGGAACTGCCTCTGTAGCTGGTGCACGCAGTCCAGCCACTGCAGGAAAACAGGACAGCGCTCATTCACATCCTCGGCGTTTTCTCCATGTCCACAACGGTCCGCAAACTTATGACCAAAATCCAGCCACTCGGTTTCCACCAAAACCTGAAAACCCTGCAAAGATGCACCATAACACAGGATTCATTCATTCAGTCATTCGTTCGTTTGCCAAACCGTTTAATCCTACTAGGGTCATGGGGAGGCTGGAGACTATCTCAGCAGACACTGGGCGAAGGCAGGGTACACCCTGAACAGCTCACCAATCCAACGCAGGGCAACACACACACACAACAGGAAACCAGAGTACCCAGAGGAAACCCACTCAAGCACAGGGAGAACATTAAACTCCACATAGAAATGCTCAGGACCCGAACCCAGGACCTTTTTACTGTGAAGCGGACATGCTAACCACTACACAGGACCCATAGAGTTTATTTACTAGTGAATGCCAAGGTGGAAATGTACATACTTTTAGAGAGCTTTTCATACTCTCAGTAAAAAAAATTTGTGTTTAAGAAAACCATATTACACAAGCGCTAACTTGTATGGAGTCGGTACCAGTATGATCAAAAGCATTTTTGATTTTATTCCTGATGAATCCGATGAGTGACTGAGAATCAGATACTGAAATTCCACTGGTGTCTAGCAGTGACAGTTTACCTTCAGGTTAAGAGGGCTGGCTGTCAGTGCAGGAACATCATGAGAACATTTGTATATTGTATATCGTGGTACTTTTTTAAATGTAGACACCCTCCCAGGAAGCTTCTTGGTCATTAAAATAAAAACAATTAAATAAACAACACATATGTTTAGTGGTTTAATAAGGTACTTAAATGACATTTTTTAGCCACAAAAAAATTTCCCTTTTATAGAACTTGGCAAGAAGAGACATAAAAGTATGTTACAGCACACCGTGAATGAAAAGCATCTCAGGAATTCTTCCACCCCTTTAAAGACTCACTACAAGGTTAGAAGTGTTCATATAAACAGTGTACACTCCTGGGCAAAAAAATGAGCCATGTCTGTGTTTTCAAAATTTTTTGTAATTATTAACTATAACATATAAATATATTGAATAAGTATGCGAATTCTTTTAAATAGTCAGTATGGAACTGATTTCCCTTTAGATTTTTGCAAACATTCAAGTCTCTTGGTTCGACTCGCTGAAAGTTTCTAGCATCTGGAAATGTCCAAATTTGTCCACTCGTACTTGACAGCCTCCCAAAATTCAGTGGTGTTACTAAATTTTGTCCAACTAATTTATGTTGGATGTATGCCCAGATGTTCTCTATTGGGTTCAAATCTGGACTCTGTCCCGGCCAGAACAGGGGCTTGGTGCCATTCTTGTCCAGCTAAGCTTTAGTGGTATTGGCAGTGTGGGCTGGGGCGTTTATTATTTATAAGAATAATTATTTGATATAAATTAGCTGGTGTTTAGACAAACCATCACCAATAACTGGTAATGATGAATTCTTGGTCGTTACATACTTCTGCTATACCTTCAAATATGTAATTTCATTGTTGGCTCAGTTTTTTTTGCCCAGGAGTGTAGTGTGTTGTAACAGACATGCTTCTTACTAATTACATGATTAAAGACATCAAATAAACACAAGAAAATATTTGTGCTGGCATTTGTGTGTGTGTATGTGTATGTGTACTCACCTCTATAGTCCTGTAATAGGGATCCAGCAGCAGTTTGGACAGAGCCACTATCTGCGGCGTGCGATCCCAGCCATCAGAGCAGTGCACCAGGACGGGCCTGCTGTCCCGATCCACGGCGTTCACTACTAACAGTGATGCCTTTAACAACAGAGACAGATGCTGCAGCCATTTAGTGCCTTCTAGAGCAGACAGCCAGCTGAGAGAGACAGAGAAGTAAGGAAGAAACAAAAGAATGAATTACACATACAGTTGGTTGCATGATTATTCCCCCAACTGAACTTTTCCCACATTTCATGTCACATGTTACAAAATGGAAGTTAAACTGGGATTTTATGTCCTGAATCCCCACGTTGTTGCTTCTCTGATTAATGGCCGCCTTACCCAGTGTGGTCACAGACTTCTGACAGAGCCGTGGTTGTACCATATTCCTTTCCTTCCTTTAATGAATTACTGGCATTCTGTAGGATGTTCAAAGTTTGTCGTGTTTGTTTTTATTATAACCAAACCCTGCTTGATACTTTCCAGAACCTTTTTTTCCCCCCAGACTTTTTCATGATGCTATTTGTTTAGGTATGCACTCTAACAAACTCTGGGCCTACAAGGAACAGGTGTATTTATATTAAGATCATGTGACACCAGTTACGCACAGGTCGACTCTATTAAATGAATTATGGTCCTTTAATATCTTTAAACTATTTATGTGACTTCTATTTTTTTCTATTTAACTATTTACACAATTCATTTATCAGCAACAGGTGTAAATACTTACACAATCACAAATGTTACATTTGTAAATGATCATGCAGCATGTAGTCCTGCTTATTTCCTTCTATATTGGCCATAAATTCATGAAGCATTGTTACAAAGACAGTGAGAGAAGTAATTCATGCACATAACTGCACTTTTATTAGTAACAAATAGGAATAAATCCATATGGAACACCAAATTCATATTCGAATTCATTCATGTACGGACACGAAATTCATACCATTTGTTTTTGGTGAATACATTTATTACCGCTTGACTACTCAGCTACAACCCCAACAGAAAAAATGGGTCGGTTCCGTATGTAACTGGTGTGGACACCACTGGTTACGCGCGGAACCGTAAATTGATGTGCGATTCTCAGTCGACAAAGTAAGAAAAAAACAGGAATTTATACTTTGGATATAAATTTTAATGCAAGATGGTTATTGCAAGCCGGACTATTTGCACTTTGAGTTGATACTTCCGTGATGGTATGGCATGAAACATAACACAAAAATGACAATTTGTATCCACACATTGCAACCAATTTTGCAGAAATATTTCAATAATTTTTTTTCCACACATTAGTTTGTCTGACATGTTGTATGTTTCCATGTGGTATGTTGTGGGCAGGGATTGCTCTTTTAATTCTTTATACTTTTTGGAAATTACGTCAAAATGTGAATCATTAAATTCGCCCCAGTTTCAGAGAATGGCTCATATATGTGGACAGTTTCAAGAGGGATGGATATTTATAAAACGCTACAGTATTACATAAGGAATGTCACATTTCCCTGAAAATTACTTATGAAATCACTTAATTGAAATAATAGGTATTCAATTCGATTTGCATTCAAAAGCACTGTGTGAATACTGTACGTGTTCACGAATGTGAAGGGTGTACACTCACTTGGCAGGGTCGGGCACTTGTGCACAGAGAGCCCGGAGGCACTGGAAGCTCTTTCTGATAGAGTGGATGTTGGCCATGCCCATGAACATCACCTCACAGTTTGGATAGTACTCTACACAAAAGAGATCAGTGCAGAATCATTCTCAAAACTTACCTTCGACATGGACTCTGATAAATAAATCTGATAAATATAACAAATAATCTGTAATCTTTGGTCTCATTAACACCTCTTTAGGTTTCTGCAGCTGCTACACCTGTATTCCCATAACAACACTGACGACATCAACCTTGTTTGCAGTAGTTTCTATGGTAATGGTGTTCATCAGACCATGTTAAGCCGAATCCCATATGGTTTCCTACAAAGGTGCGCTACATAGGCCAAATCAAATACACTTCTATTTTCTGTTCTGTACAGTGCAGTGCCTGGCCAACAGAAGACCATTTCAAACCTGAAGAGGAGGAGTCTCAGCAAACAGTAAAATAATAGCGGTGTATTACTAACAAACAGTAATGTTAACTACAAATATGTCTATCCATCTATCATGTGTATTGGTTATCTGTATGGGTTGGTGCTGGAGCAAATCCCAGCTGACTTCAAGCATGAGGCACGGTATACTTTGGACAGGTCACCAGTCTGATGCATGGCTAACACAGACACAAACATCCATTCACACACAGATTCATACCTATAGGCAATTTGGTGTAGCTACTTGACCTCATGTGCACACCTTTAGACCAGGAGTCTCCAACCCTGTTCCTGGAGGGCTACTTTTCTACAGGTTTTACCTCCAACCAAAATCAAAAGCACCTCTTTTGGCAATAATCAGATGGTCAGTTGTGCATGATTAGGGTTGAAGGCCAATGGTAGCTCTCCAGTAACAGGGTTTGAGAATCCTGCTTGAGACTGTGTGAGTAAATTGGGGGACCCAGAATGAACCCATGTAAGAGCATAAAAACTGCACACAGAAACCCCCTTGCCAATTTTCGACAGTGGCTAACCACTGAGCCCAAACATATTAATATAAACATATAAAAATCCTGAGCGGAGCCCCATACGCATGGGATATGGGTTTGATGGTTGTACCATATCCTTACCCCATTGCTGGCTTGATACTGACTGGCTGTTATATATATATAGCTTGCACAATAATGAAACAAACCTTACAAATAAAGGCTCCTACAGCACCGCTCACACTCACGCAATAACGAAACTGTAACTCAAAAAGAAGGCTCATACACCACTCGTTTATATTATTATTAAAAAAAAAAAAAAAAAAAGTCTAACTCAGGTAGGCAGACAAACTTCTGTGAAGCAAAACAACACCAAACAGCAATGGCAACACGGAACAAGAACTTGTTACACAGATAATTAAACTAACAAGACAGGTGGTACAAATAAATAAATAGTGAAATGTGGTGAAAGGAAAACTTAGTGTTTAATTTTTTCCGCTCCAAACCAAAGTAGAGGTTCTCTAGAGAAGCTTGCAATTTCCTCCTGGGCTGAAGCTGATAAACCCCTTAAAGGAGCCGCACTGCTCATAACACCAGCCTCAAACGCCTATCAATAGAGATATCTATTGGGATCTCCACCTTTAGGCAGTGCCAAAATCTTTATATTAGAATATACTTCAGATTAATAAACGCGAACAATTCTTTATTTGTATCATACAGTCTCTGGTAGTCAAAGTACACAAAACACAAGTAGGGATGTGTACCTGGGCATTCACAGCCACCTCCTTTGGCCCGATTGGCCACGGCTGCAGCATACGACCTGGCATCCAGTATCAGTAGCTTTTGTGGAGGTGGAGAATTTGACTCCACCTCTTCATTTCCATTGGTTATGTCAGGATCTAGTACATACAAAAAAAAAAGTCAGCCAGAGTTCAATATCAACTAAACATCATTCCGTAAAACTGAGTCAGTGAGTGATAACAAAGCAGCTGCTACACTCACCTGAGGTGTTCTGGACACAGGAGCCGTTGCTCAAATGTTTACCAGCTGTAGGGTCCATGCCACAGGCTTTAGCAATGGACTGCACCAAATTCTCATCATCTGCATTCCGCCAACCCCACCAGCTCACCTCAGGTTGCCCACACCGACCAATCACGGCACCCGTGTTCTGATGTCTGGAAAACACAGGCGCTGGATTTATCTGTGCTGTGATTTTTTTTAAAAGGGGGTTCAAATGATTAACACACACACACACCTGTAAACAACAGCTGGAATTCTCTTCCAGGATCGGAATGCTGCCACATTTTCTAGCTCGGTGTCTGTGACCCAGCTGGGCACCAAGATCTTCTCTGGGTAACTGGCACAGAGTCTGAAAAGAGAAACACATTCAATATCTGCACATAATACAACACATACAAGAAATTTCCTTCGGTCAACATGAATTCTATTTATATAAAATATAACACAATGACCTTTTCGTTAGTGGTGGACCTCGTGATACTATTTAAATTCATTTGTAGATTGTGTGATGAGATTATGAATCCAATCTTTATGCATCTTCATTTTTACCTTCGGTAGCTAGTGCTGTGTTATAATCATTTCTCCTCCTCAGTGTTTCATAGTATTATTTTGGAAAGCTTTTTTCCCCTAATACAAACCTCTGCACTGAAATTACGAACGATAAATATTCCCAGATAAACAGTCACCTGTAATTGTTGTTGATGTCCGAGATTCTCCAGGCACTGTGGGTGTCGAAGCCCATCCTACACACTTCGTACTTAAATCGGTTTCTCACATGTTCTCCTGCAGGCCATCATGGAAAAAAAAAATTCAATGAACCAACAAGAGCCAACTTCCCGACTTAGTGTTTTAAATCCATTGTAAAGTCTTTCAACAGTGCAATAATTCCCTTGCAGGATTTCATCCCTCCCAACAACCGAAAGTGAGAGAAATCAGTCGAAATCCCTTACATGAATAATCACGTAAGCATGTGTGATCCGAGGTGTTATGTAACCTGTACCAGTGTTGCAAATCTCATCATGCAGGTCTTGCTCAGCTGGAGCACTGGCACTGCAGGTGTGGAAGGCGAAGGCGAAGAGCTCATCGAGGCGAGTGGGAGGGCGGAGAGCCGCGGTGAGCCGCCGCTGCCAGTCTTGCGTCTGCTCCGACGAGCTGAACTCACACCTGAGAACCGACACAACAGAGTTCAGGTTCATTCTACACACCACACAAAACCTTCAGAGACATCCCTGAACATGACCCAGCATGTAACACCCCAAATCCAAAAATCTCAATATACATTACACTTGAAAAGCTCTGTAAGCAATCCCTAAACCTGTGTTTAAAATAGACTTCACTTAATCCAAGAAGAATAGTGGATACTGAAGCAGCATGAAGTGAGTGTATGATCGATTGTCTCGGCACATGAGTATTGAGTTTCCAGTCAAATTTCTAACTGCAGACTTTAATCCTATAGAAGGGCTTGAACGTTTCTGAACCCTTTTAAATTCTAACAGATTTTTCATAAATAACCAAAAAATTACCATAAATGCTCTACTTTTTCATTCATTTAATCAATCCTTTAATCAGTGTATAAAACTTAGTTTCCATTGTACAGCATAACCCATGTGCTATTGTAATGAATACATATTTGGCATGAATAATCTATTCTATAGACTTTACAGCTACACATGGTACAATTCTAGAGCAACGGTATACATTGTGGTGTTAAATGGAATTAAGAGGAGCTAGAATAATAAAATGTTATGAATATTATAAAATTAGGCAAAAGACACATCTCTAATACACACCTGATAATCTTACAGTCCTTACAGGTGAGGTGAAGCTGAGTCAAATCTCGACACTCCACACTCTCAATCAGCTGCAGAGGGACCTGTGAGAGTGCGACAAGAATGAGGAGAGACAAAAAGGAAGGATGTGAGCTAGAAAAGGAAGTCAGTATAAAGATTGCATATATTTCAAAATGACAGACTCACTTGGCCTGACTGGGACTTCCCCCTCAACATATTTAAACATGCCAATATTTCGTTTTTGATACAGTACCTACAGATAAAGGCAATATCCACCAACAAATGACACATTTTGTAATCATATTTATAATTTAAATAATAGACATGGAAAACTTAGGTACACCATTACTTTTTATAATGGTATGGTTACATATTAACACACCTGAGACCTGCATGGGAAGCATGGCGAGAAAAAAAAGTCTTTACTGTCCAAAAAGAACATTAGAGTAAGACACCAGTTTGTCGAATGTCATGCAGATAAAGACCAGGGTCTCTATAATAATGTGCTATGGACAGAAGAATCAAAAATAGAGTTTGGCCACAATCATAGCATACATGTGAACTGGAGAAGAACCTCATACCAACTATGAAGCACTGTGATAGAAATGTTAAGGTTTGGGTTGCTTTGCTGCCTCTGAGCCTGGACAGCTTGCAGTCAGTAATTCTGCTATGAATCCTGCATCAAAGAACGCTTAAAGATAATGTGAGGGTATCTGTCAGAAAAGATCAGTGCAACAGGATAATGATCCTAAGCACACTACCGTGTTCATGAAGGAATGGCTCGAAACGGATTGTGACATTATAGAATGGTCTTGTCAAAGTTCCGGTTTCAAAACCAAAGGCACAAACATCTTGCAAATTAAGGAAGAGCGATCAAAAATTCTTTTTAAATAACTGTGTCTGTCTTATGGATGTTATTGCACCCTCCGCTTGGAGCATTTTAAATGTCCAAAAATGTGCTCTATCGTTCCCACACGTGACCGCCTCACTGCAGTGCACAAGAACAAAACACACAGACATGAAAAGAACAAAGGCTTGTGAAAGAGACACTCACGTTTACAATGTTATCTTTGAACTTGATGTGAAGGCGGTAGCTAGACAAGGCAATGACAACCTCCTCTGTCTTTTCCACATACTCTACACACTCGCCGTGCAGCACCGGAAAGGGGACCTACACACAACCAAAAGCAATGATTAAAACAAATACAGAAAGAAGATTTGTATATATATATATCTATTAGAGGAGTTATCGTGCCTGCAGATGTTCCTTTTCCATATCTGGACTCCCAGCCTCCGGACTGGGCTGCTCCTCTTCACCCTGAACACACATATGTAAGTGGTGTTTTCCTTAAGATGTGTCATGTTGATCCAGTACATTAAGCCTTTAAAGAGGCACACACTTACCATGGCCCCTGTCAGGGAGGAGGGGTTGGGGGGAGGCTCTTCTCCAGAGACTACCAAGTCTCTCACCTGGATTTCAACCTCGAGATTTGTTATCACTAAAAAACATGAAAAGAGAGATTCACAGTTGAGACATGGCAAAGCAGAAACTTCAAATGTAGTCACTACACAATATATGAAAATACAACAATTATTCGCTGGAAGCAAAGTGGGTCTTACTGAGGTGAATAATTGTGTTGGTATATACTACAATGAAACATAACATAAGCAAACTAAAATCAGATGTTTATGGTTTGTGTGATGTGATGATGGACAGGCATACTCCATCACAATGGCCATGTGTGCTCCATTAATTCTTTTAATAAAGATTTTTTTTTTTGGCATTTTGTTGGATTTCAGAATCGGTGACGTTGTAAACCCTGAGACTTTGTGCGATGTTTTGATTCAAGCAATATCCCGAGTTTGGGAAGTAGAAAGTAAGCAATTACTGAACGAGGTAAAGTTTGATATGGAGAACTATTACCATCCGACTCTGAATAATTCTCCAGATCATCATAAAGCTAAATTCTATTAAAAAAATTTATTCATTTAAAATATAAGTAATATAATTATAGTTTTGTTATTCATTTAAAATATTTTCAAAGAAGACAGTCATGTTACAGTGTTGCGTGTGCCAGTCGTGCAATAATCTTATCCAGTGGCAACAGTGCAATAATTCAATTAACCAATAGCAATGATGCAATACCAAGAATTATTTGATGGGTTTCCTCCAATCAGAAATAAGAAAATGTCTCAAATCAATAATATCGTCCATGAATAACTTAGAGATTACATGGAGCACTATTCAGATCTCGGGGCATGTTATTCACCTCGGCCTTCGGCCTTGGCAGATAAAACTCCCTCAATCTTAATAATTATCCATATCATACTTCACCTCATTCAATAATTGCTTATTGTCTCAAGATACGGAAACAATCATACTGGAAAGTTCCTGTGTAGTATATACTAATTATCTTTATGCTACAGCATGGCTGAATTGTCTAATCTGACCTAGTCAAAGCTGTGGTTTAATTTTTTTTAATGAAAGCTCAATAATAGCATCAGCTGTAACATGAATGGCAGATTTATTGGACACACACACACACACACACACACACACACACACACACACACACACACACACACACACACACACACAAACAAGCACACATACGCGTTCCGCCTCCTGAGGTTCTCAGAAACAAACTCGGAATAAAACCGCTTCCCAGACTGCTTCTGTCCTGTCTTGTGACCCAGGGGTGATCAGCTGTCAGTCAAACCCTCAGCTGGTCAGCAACTTGGACAGCAAGAGAGGGAAGGAGAAAAGCCTTCAGAGGAAGCACCATCCCCTTTTTGCATGGGATCAAGTCTCTACATTCAGGGCATGTAATTGAATTACTGCCCTTCCCTTTCCTCCTTCACATGTTAATGCAAACCTCAGGTTAGCTGGCCATTTGGAAATACTAATAGAACAAAGACCTCTACATATGTTCAGAGCATGCATAAATCAGTTTTGTGAAAGCGCACAGTGGTTTCATTGTTCAGAGAAATGGTGAAAAACAATTGGTTAAAACTGCATGTTGAGTAAATAAGCAAACCATTAAACATTATTGTATATCACAGCGTTTGTTTTGTAGCTTTCTGAAACTATTAATGTCTAGTTTTACTTAATGTCTGCACATAGAAAACTAACCATTCGATATGATTGTCAAATTATGATATTTTTAAGTTAAAGACAGCTGTATCTTAGCCTGTAAGCTGTAATTAACTGATTTCTAAAACCATGCAGTAATCTGGGTTTAAGTTACAAATATCACACAGCTACATTAAGCCTCAGGTGTGACTTGCCTGAAATGGGCTTTTCAGGGAGATAAGGAAAAACAGACCACCGGAAACAGAGAAGGGAAAAGAGAGTGAGAGGATGTAAAGAAATTCAACCCAAGGATAGCAACTTGAGAGTTAAACTGCTTAGAAGGCTCACCTTTAACTCTGCTTTGTGGATCCAGAGCTGAGCAGGAATTGCAGTCTCACTGCACAGCACAAAGAGGGAGGCAGAGTCTGGACTGTGGACCACAGACTGGACTGATTTCCTGCACAGGGTCATGCCAGGGACAGGTTCAGCAGCCTCGGGTTCAGGAAACAAGAGCAGCCGAGAAGTCAGGTTGACCAGGAGGGAGAAGGTCAGACTGTTGGTAAATCCAAAGCTGCTGGGAGTTTTATAGCTCTGAAAAAAAAAGCCCTAATTCTTGACCTGCCTTGTGACTTGACATGAATGGTTAACATGAATCAAATAAATTGTGTCTTTAAACAACATCAAAACACAAGAACAAATTTAATAGCAATGTTTCAGTGGAGGTGTTTGCAGGTTCTCCCCATGCTTGTATGGGTTTCTTCCGGATACTCCGGTTTCTTCCCACAGTCCAAAGACATGCATATTAGACTAATTGGCTGTTCCAGATTGCCTCTAGGTGTGTGAGCTGTTCAGGATGTACCCCGCCTGTGCCTAGAGTTGGCTGACGTAGGCTCCAATCTCCAAGCGATCCTATCGGCTTAAACAGTTTGGCAAATGAATGAATTAATGTTTCAGTGTATATTACAATTATGCTTCACCTCATTTGTGTATTTTTGGTTGCTTATTTTTTTTATTATTTTTGTGTGTTTTATCAGTTTTCTTAATGCATCTGTTAGGACAACTGTTTTTTTTTTTTTTTTTTTTTTTAAACTCCTGATTTAAACTTTTCTCCAGTCAGACAATTACTTGAGTCCCTGCAGTGGAGCATTGGCCTGAGGATTCCAAACACATCTCTCATTTGGAACACAAAAAAACAAACAAAACAAAAAATGCAGCGTTTTCCTCTGCCATGCCAGTGTAAATGTTAGTGGTGATGAAGCGATTCTTGACTGCTGAGAACCTGGTGCTATTTGGGAGCCAGCCTTGTCAGTGTGAAAGCGAAAATGTCGGGCCAAGAACTTTTAGAGCCGTTCCTGCATGTCCTCTTCTCAGGAATGCATTTTCTCCACTGGGGTTTTGATTTTGAACACACTCCATTACCCCAGGTCCCAATGGGAATGCACTTTAATGTAATCTGAGCCACTTACATACTCTGAGTAAAACATAATGGATATATGGAGCACACAGACATTTTAATCATTCATTCCATCCATTCCATCCATCCATTTACCGAACTGCTTAATCCTACTAGGGTTGACTGTGCGAAGGTGGGGTACACCCTGAACAGCTCGCCAGACCATCACAGGGCTAACACACACACACACACAACCATTCACACTCACACCTAGGGGCAATTTGGAACAGGCAATTAGCCTAATGTGCACTGACTGTGGGAGGAAACCGGAGTACCTGGAGGAAACCCATGCAAGCACTGGGAGAACATGCAAACTGTACACAGAAACGCCCTCGCTGAGCCTAGGACTTAGAACCCAGGACCTTCTTGCTGTGAGGCGGACATTCTAACCACTACACCACCATGCTGCCCCCATTTTATTTCATCATTGTTTTCATAATTATTTATGACTCATTTTCATTTTTTTTTTACATTTTTATTTTTATTGTGGCAAACTGTACACTGTTTACCCTCAATCACTGAGGAGTGATGGAATAAATCTTTAAAGCAGCCACTAAAACTGTAGTTTTCTTCACCATAGTAAATTATTTCAAACTCATATATAGGTTACAAGACTAACAGACTGCTATCTGACGAACACTGCTGAATATAAATTGACTTTTGGAAGAAAAGTTATGAGAACAAAACAAGTCTAAATAGCAAGGATAAATCTAAAGAGGCTGAAGACTCATTGTCAAGTTGTCAGGGGTTTACTTCAGTCAAAATGCTGTACCCCTTCTGTCCCACAGAAATCTCAAATAAGCCTATGAGTGGTAGATAAATATATGTATTTCGCCTAAAACTGTAAAATGTACAGAGGTAAATATGAGGTAGTATTCGGTATCAACATGTGCAAAATATGGATATTATGCAATTCAGGAAACCATCGGCCTGTCCTCAGAGAGAAGGGCAAGTTAACTAAGTCTACAAGACATTTCCATCAGTAGGTAAAGATTTTAATGGCAAAACAAAATATAAAGCAAGTCCACATAAGGAGCTGCTTTTCAGCAGAATCTTTCTCTCTCTCTCTCTCTCTCTCTCTCTCTCACACACACACACACACACACACACACACACACACACACACACACACACACACACACACACACGTTCAAAATGCCTCAGAATCAGACTAGTGCAATTTCTCTTTGCGCAACATTTGGAAAGATTTCACTCTAAACCAAGCTGACAGACACTGTTAGAGATTTCATCCTCCTGTCTGCCAAAAAAAAGCATTTAAAATGTCTTCAAAAATCCTGACAAGTTGTGACATGGAATGGACATCATAAACAACCTATGAATTTATTTACATTTTATAGCTTTAGTGTAAACATATAGTGTGTATGTTGTTGTTGTGAGTAGTACTGTAGTCGGTATGGGCACTGAGAGAGAGAGAGAGAGAGAGAGAGAGAGAGAGAGAGAGAGAGAGAGAGAGAGAGAGAGAGAGAGAGAGAG
>JBCNYH010000005.1:20043225-20070465 GCA_039654325.1 Tandanus tandanus
ATACGCATGCGCTGCAGTTCGAAAAGAGGCGGGCGGCAGCATCGCATGTCACGGAGGGGGCATGTGCTTGCTTACGCTGGTCGGTGGTGGTCTTGTGATAGGGAAGGCAAAAAGTTGATGGGTGGGAATTGGAAACGACTAAATTAGGGAGAAAAATGGGGAAAAATAAAAAATACTACATAGCTTTGAAGTGTATGGTTCATGATGTGTTTTTCCATAGGGGAGAGTGGGGCTAGTTGGTACAATGGGGCAAATCTAATATTTCAAAAATGTTTAACCTTTGCACTCTTGTCACATGATGTTTTTCTAGGTCAGATCACCACCATTTTGATTTCAACAAGTTTGAACACATGCTAAAAGGTGAGTGGCAAAAAACTTTTTTGACCTCATTTTTTTAACTTTTGCTCAGTCTAAACTAAGGAGATGTTTGTACCATTAATTTGTAACTCTAATAGTGACTCAGTATGGATGTAAAAGATAAGCATCTAAGCTGCCATCTTGCAGTCTAACAGAGGTTAAAGTTCAGAATGTTTGGCAAGGCAATGATTTTTTTGTCTTGAACTCAGTATGGGGCAAGTTGGTACTGCAGTTGATAAGAAGAATGTTGTGTCTGAAGAAGATATTGTTCAAGTTCTGCCATCTCCTAATGCATATGGTGGAACTGAATGTGCTTGTTTAAAGTTATTATTTAATGCAAACCTTGACCTGGTCAAGCAGTAACACGGAAGTTCAACCTTCACCACTCAACTGTTTTTTGTTCATGAATCTTATTTTCCACTTTCCTATTCAATTTATTTTCACAGTTTGCAAGAAATGTTCGCAAAATAAAGTTTTGTCTGTATATATTAATGTTATTTAATAACTAAATTTTGTATTTGGGACTTTTTACATGCAGACAAGTGCTGTACCAAAGTGCCTCATATGGTGTACCAACTTACCCACCCATGGGGCATATTGGTACACATGAGCTGAAATTTAAAAATTACTTGCCTCTCAGAAATTATTCTCTTGACCTCGATTTCTTTTGAGCATGTGATAAGGCATAATGGGAGTTAGCGTTAACCCACTTTCTGTTGGCATTGCTTGATATTTCTTCATGTCAACTTAACAAAGAAAAGTTTTGTACCAACTAGCCCCTCTCTCCCCTACTGTTATCTCTTTCATTGAAAAAAAAAGATTCAATAAAGTACATTTAAATGGTTGTTATATCCTGTTTATTTAGCTAGGGGCTGTGATGGTAATCATCAAACACAGCAGCATATATTATTTATTTGTAGTTGATAAAAATTCATGTGAAGAGAAATTACAGTTCTGGTAGATCAGCGAAATACACTATGATGACGCCGGTTCGTGATAGCGTACGGTTTATGAAAAAGACTCACACCCTTATTAGCTGAGGGCTGAAATTTGTTTAAAATATTCACCTGTTGAATATGTTAATCAAATAACAAGGAAACGAAAAAGCAAGTAAGAAAACAAATCATATGGTCAGCACTAACGTCAATGGCGTATCTGGAATTACTGACAAAACCAAAGAAAATCAAGAGCAGTCTCAAATAATATCTTTAACCTTTGACTTGGGGACAGAAGAACAAATTTAATAGCCAAAAATGTTGCCAATGACTTTCTGTTTTGGAGCAAACTTTTTTGGACAAGTATAATAATCAAACCGTCACTGTTTCCCTTTAGTTGCATTAGGCTTGCTACCACTTTTGAGTTGGTTTCCAATCAAATATCAATCGAATATTATGAATCGTATATTATAACTTCTTCAAAAAATTTGACCTTTGAAATAGGCTTTCCAAAGCATCATGTCCATATCGTTCACACACTTCAATTTACTCTACAAACTATACAAATGAAGACAGCCTCAAGCTCTTCATACACAGCTCCATTCTGTCACAAAGTCTTACTCTACCAAGCAGACTGACAAAATATGATCAAGCTACTAAGGCTAAAGAGAATTCCCACCCATGTGGTGTACCTAAGAATCACTTCATACTTTATGTATCATGTCTCTGCCCTAAAAATTCGAGAGACTCGACCCGACTGTTTTGCTGTAGCTCTGGAGTGGGAAAGCACTGACCCCGGAGCAGACATGCTGGGCTGCACGTTATCTGATCTGATGCGAGATACCAGGTGAGTCTTAGGGGAGATAATGTCAACATCAGGCACACACATGTAGCAGACCGTGCATACACATGGCCATGAAAAACCCAACCGTTCCCAGTGGTGAAGCTGCAGAAATCCAAACACAGTGGATTGTGGAGAAGCTGATCAACAATGCCAAACCACTGTTCCTGTTCATGTCACGATACACCAAACTATAAAGGTATAAACCCACCGTGTCTTCTGTGATAAGCTTTCCCATAAGGAAAACCAGAGTGTGATTTCCAGAATTTGACGGAGTGCAATTTCCAAAACTCAGATTGATGAGTCATGGATCAAATCAATTGGAATAGGATAATTTTATTTTTGACACAAAAAAAAGGTTCATGAAGCAGGACATTAGAAGTCTTTTTTTTTTTTTTTACTTTTGAAAACTATACAAGTTTAAATGCAAAAAACATAAGAAGTACTAATACTACATTTTTTATAATAATAAAATGAGATTTTTTTTTTATACCAATCAACTGCAATTATGAGAAGTCATATAAATTTTGTACAGAAAAACTTGTGGTGCAACAAGGCCATGATCACAGTTCCATTTTGAATTTGAGTTACTGGCTGTGTAGCGTTTCGTATATACTTCCTGTATCCATACAGGTTTCATTCTGGTTCTGTGGTTTCCTCAGGCCTCCCCAAACCATAGCAAAAACCTTGTCCTCAATTCCTCCTGTCCTTTTTAATCATTCAGTGCATTCTCAGAAAAGAGGAAAGTAAAGAAGGAAGTAAAATGAAAGAAATTCGAAGCACCCACAAATTATCCCAAATTGCTGACTACTGTAACTTTATACTGAAATAGTAGCCTGTGTATAGCAGTGTCTTGCATATAGGGAACAACTGTTGTTTTCACTGGAAATTAATTTAAAAGCTCTGCTCAAAACTAAAACACTAACTACAAAGATAAAGCTAGTTAAAGCAGAAGTTGTTTTGTTTTATGTTCTCGGTTTGTTTCAGTTTCTCTTCATCTGCACTGAACAGCCAATCAGAGAAGTCACTGTCTTTCCAGGGACCACTGCTGGTTCATATTCTCAAACTGGTGTTGATTAGCCCCAGTAGTGAATGACAAAAATAACGACACATGAGCATCAATTTCTGCAGAGTTCTTTGTGATTGAGCCATGATTATGAAAACACTGACCCATGGTCGCTATTTGACCTTTGAACCTTAAAGCACTCAATAGTCAAAAACACAAATTCTCAGTGTAGGGAGCATCTCTGGATGGCCAAAAGCATACACATGCATCTACTGTTATAAAGCAACATCTTGGTATTACAATCATACAAAACAGATGTTATTAAAATCCTATTGCAGCACAAGTCTCACCTTGTAATATCCAACTCCAGAAAAAAACGGCTGCCGCTACTACAAACGCGGATCACAGATTGTTGATATATAAAGAACCAGTCAGTTTAATATGTGAAAGCTTGTACAACCAACAGGATCATATGACTTTCGGATTGGTGCTGAAGTGTGATAAAAGTCTGGCCTGGATGATAATTAACCATCAGTGACGGTTTAAAATTTACTGTACTGCCAAAAACCATAATGCAATTGCACAAATAAATCACATATAAAAGTATTTTAGGCAAAACGAGAAATTTGTTTAGGTAATTGTTCTGGGAGCCATTTGAGACACCAAAAACTACAGAGTTCAGAAATGAATATGGTACTTAATGTACTTAAATTCTAAATCCAGTTTAACACAAATTAACTTGTTAAAAAAAATAAAAACACTTGTATGAATTATTTTCTACATTAGATCTTGAAAGTTTAGAGCTCTAGAACATTTTAACTGCATAAATTTTGCCAAAACAACATCAGATTTTTATACAAGAATCAGTTCACTGACATCAGTTCATGGAGAATCAGCTCATGGACATTTTTTACATTTTCCTTTATGATTTGCTGGTATCATTTAGAATTAATTGTTCCCTCTGTGAAAGCAAGCTATCCTGGCCCAGATGCCGCAAAACAGGCAAGACACGACACTATCACCTCCATGTTTCAGATGGGTTAAAGTTCTTATGCTGCAATGCAAAGTTTTCCTTTCTCTTACCATAACACTTCAGAATTCCATTTTGGTTACATTTGTCCACAAAACATTTTCCCCAATAGCCATTAGGCTTGTCAGTGTGACCGTTAACAAAGTGTAGACAGACAGCAATGTTCTTTTTGGAGTTCAGTGGTATTTTCCTTGCAACCATGCACGCCGTTGTTGTCTAGGGTTGTCCTGATGATGGACTCATGAATATGAACATTAGCCAATGTGAGCAAGGCCTTTAGTTGCTTTGCCTGGGTTCCTTTGAGACCTTACAGATAATCATACGCCTTGCTCTTTAGGCAAAATTTTTTGGTTGACCACTCCTCAGGAGTGTAACACTTCTCTTAAAGTTCCTTCATCTGTACAGAATCAGTCTGTCCATAGATTGGCGGAGTCCAAACTCTTTAGAGATGGGTTTGTAAACCTTTCCAGCCTTATGAGGATCAACAACTCATTTGTTGATGTCCTCAGAAGACTTCTCTGTTCATGCCATTACATACTTCCACACAGACATGTAGTAAAGATCAAACTTTGCCATTATATATCTCTGTCGCAGAGAGGCTGGAGCCTATCTCAGCCAACACTGAGCAAAGATAGGGTACACCCTGAGCAGCCAGTCCATTACAGGGCCAACACACACGTGATCATGTACTCTCACACCTAGGGTCAATTTGTAAAAGCCAATTAGCTTAATGTGCATGTCTTTGGACTGTAATAGGAATCAGGAGTGCCCAGAGGAAACCCACGCAATCACAGGGAGAACACCCTCACCGAGCCCAGTACTCAAACCCAGGAGCTTCTAGCTGTGAAGCAGACATGCTAACCACTATGCCACCGTGCTACCCTCAATAAGTAAATAACCGAGTATAATATTTTTGTCTCATTTGTTTACGTTCACTCTCTCAATCTCTCACTTACTGCACTTTCACTGTCACTTAGCACTGAAGCTGAAATCCCTGCTCTGTATCATGTACATATACAGAAAACAAATGGACTGAAGGGAATGGACATTTAGTGCTTGCTATTATGAATGTATACAGTAAAGCTACAACAACAGTAAGGGAGCAAGCAAATCATTTTCTCTGGCACTCTGGATTTGTCCCTGTGGTCACATGATCTAACTCTGGAGGCTACCATGGCACAAAGATCTGCCCTATGTCAAACAAACTGCCTCATTCAACACTTAACAGTAATGCCTTTTCACATCATTTGAAAAATGTAAAGACAATAATACACTTATATATCCTGTTTGTTTTTAGTTGTAGGTCATGTTGTCTTGGCTAGATTCCCAGCTTGCCCTCTTAACACAATGAACACCCCTTCAAAATTATCAGAGTATACCCGTAACCCTTTCTCTCTCTCAGGATGAACATGTTGTACGTGTTCTCCTGCTGACCGATATGATGCCAGTTCCAGCTCCTTACATACTCCTACTGTCGTGATTCCTCTCGCCTGATTCATCCTGACGCTCTACTTCAGGACTCGTGACTCATTTTCTGCCGCTGTAGATGGTCCCGCATGGATACGCTAAAGATCTGCACTTACCTAAAGCAGTTTACACACATATCGTACCCTTTCTGAAGTGGATAACCTCACCTCTCACCTAGGTGCTGTAGATTTACCTATAGAACTGCTGCTGTACTCATAATGACTATGATAGTCCTACACTCTCAGTACTGCGTGATTTTATCATATATCGATAGAATAATCATTTCTAATCTCACTTTCCGGTGACACCCAGAACAGAATGGGTTCTTCTCGAGGTTCTCCGGGTTATTTTAATTGTTTTTGTTGCCTCTGTAATGCTTATTAGAGTTCTAAACCTACATCCAGATTAGTGTCGGCGGTTAAAAGTGCTTTACAAATGAAACTAAATCGAACTGGACAAACAATGCTGAGAGGTCCTTTACTATAACAAGTAGCAAAGTGAGACAGTGAGACACAAAGGCTCTCTCGCAGGTTTCACGGTTATTCTCGTCTAATCTTGTCAATGAAAACACTGTGTTTTCTGAGCTGGGATTAAACATATGCTTGAAAGTCCACTGCCTGAAATATGATCACGGGCAAATTTGCAAAGATACGACCTTAATAAATCAGCATTGCCCTGTCATTTACAAAAGAATGATATGTGATAGAATAAATAGAGGAAAAGCACCTTCTTCTAGAGTTACAGACAAATACTGGGGTGCCTTCAGGTTATTAGACATGAGCTGGAAATGCATAAGATTCTGTGAAGGTAGGGCAGGCAACGATGCAGGAACCATTAAGTAAGCTAGATTTTAAAAGCGTCCAACCCAGAAGTCCCTTCCTTCAGATCTCCCTCCAAAGCCACGCCCCCAAAAACCATGAACGCGCACTGCCTCACTACTACTGGAGGACGAGTCCATGAAAAACAAACCAGGTAATTAACTGTCCAACAGAAATTTTGACTGTCGCCTTTTCTATTTCAGTTTCTATTGCCTTGATTTGTTGAACGTTGGGTTGGACTGGAAATTTTAGTTGCCCTGTCTCTGCCTGTCTTGTTCAACTAGCTCGCTAACTTTAACAATATTTCTGCGCAGCATTGTGGAAAACTCCATTCATGCACAATGACTGCACCAGCAAAGTGCACACAGGTAAGTAGCTAAACAGGCAGGTAGGCCATCCAATCTTTTCACGTAAAAGTTTTATAGCCTGCCACACATTTTCTTTTCCCCAATTTTTTTTCAACTGCCAGAGAATTATTCCTTGCTATTAGGATGTAAAGAAAAGTGTAACAAATATTTTTCTAAAATAAATTGCTTAGACTAGCAGTACACAACCCCTCAGAGAGGAGGTTCAAGGGTACATATGAAGGAAAAATCCATGTGAACAAATTAGGAAGGTACACCTTGATAATTTAGCTTAAAAAATACAATTTAGAGTTTAGAAATTTACAATTTACTCTAACAAATGAACTTAAAAAAATTACAATATATTGAAATAACATGCTTAACAACTCCTGACAGCTTAAGAGAGGTAAAAAGAATTATGGAATCACCTTGTAATTTGCATTTCTAAAACAAATGTCTGCACAAGTCAATGTAAATGCAAATTAGCATGCAGGTAAAAAAGAGTGCTTGCAGACCTTAACAAGCTGTTAGATTGGCTAATTGCAAGGAAATATTGCCCCAGCAAGAGGTGGCAATTGAGACAATGGAAAGGACTGAAAAATCTCCTTCAAGAAGGAAATCCAACAAAGAGTACAATGTTGGTAGTTACTAGTCAGCTGTGTCTAAAATTTGATGCCAGTGCAAAATGGGAAGTTCATGAAAGGGTAAAACTTGGATAGACCTAGGAAGATATGAAAGTATCAGGATAGGAAATACAAGCTAAAACATACAAAACAAATAAGCAAAAATAAGAGTGTAAGAAATCAGCTGAATGAAACGGGATTAACATAGAAAAGCCAAAGGAAATTCAACACAAACACCTCAACAAAGAAATCAGTTACAGTGGGTCAAAGAGAACCAATCATGGAGTGTGAATGATGACTAGATAAAAGTGATGTTTGGTGATGAATCACACGGCATTGGCCAAGGAGATGACACCGGAACACTTGTCTGATGATATTCTACATATAAAATGTACTGCCTGAAGAAAAACACTTATGATATGGGGTTACACGGCAGGTAAAGGACCAGGGGAAGATGGTACTCGTTACGTCATCAGTCAGTGCATTTTCATTTATAAAATCCGGCAGATGCCCTAACCCAGAGTGACTTACATTGCATCTCATTTGTACAACTAAGCAGATGAGTGTTAAGGGCCTTGCTCAAGGGCACAACAGTGGCAGATTGGTGGAACAGAACTTGAACCCCTAACCTTCTGATCAGTAACACAGAGCCTTAACTACTGAGCCACTACTGCCCAGTGCAGAGATGTACATTAAAATATGGCCACTTTTCTCATTCCATTAATAGAAAATATTTCTGTTGATGGTTGTTTTTCAGGAAGACAATGCATCTTATACCCATAAAAAAGAAAACGTGGTAAAGCTTCAGTAAAGGCAGATCAACTTAATGACATGGCTAGCAAACAGTCCTGATCACAATACAATTGGGGAATATATATATAGCTATATATAAATTGGTAAATGACAAGGCTCCATCCTGCAAAGATGACCTGTCCACTGTTATTTGAGAAAACCCTGCCTTAATGAATTCAGGAACAAGAAAGAGCAACAGAGTCCTAATTGTGATTTTTCTTTCCTTTGCTGATGATTCCATAATTGTTTCCTCTACTAATCTGAATAAAATCCATTAATTAAAATCATTTTCTTTAATTTGCTTGAGGGATGTTTCATGAAAACACAATGTTCAGTTATTAAACAAGTTAGTTTGTGTCATAAAACTAAAATAAAAACAAAGCCGGGGCAAAGATCATTTAAACGTGATGAATCCATAATTTTTGCCAGGGGTTTGTAGTTAAACTTTTGTCCACTTAAGTGTTAATCTTTACACGTTAACAGTTTCCTACATCCTCTACGATGCCATGCCCCTACCTGCTGACTGCGCTGCCAGTAAATTTTGGTCCATGCTTCTTCTCTACCTAAAGAAAGCAAGGCAGCAGCACTTTAGTCCTGAAGTCTTTCCAACTCCATCACCTAAATACACTACACAAACAGGTCAGCTTCAATATCTTATCATCATCATCATCAGGACCGAACTCATCATCTCACAGATCACTCATCTAAGCCTGTGGTGTAACCCGGGACAACCACATCCTATAGCTGCACTGCATTCTGGGAAACCTGTTATTTCTTACTAATATGACTTTCTTTTTAGGAGCTACCCATGAGATCTAACACTCGTCTCTGAATTTTTTATATCCCCTATTAAACATGATTTCAAGTGTTTTACTGTGTCTGAGAGGCACAAACCACTATCCTCTCGTAGTTATAAATATATACTACATCAACAACTACCAGTAATGTAGCACCAGAATCACTGAACACATCCCACATGTCTCAGAACCAGAACACTTTATTGATCCCAGAGGAAACTGTGTGCTCCATACCAAGAACGAATGAAATAAAGATAAATATAAAAGTCTCAGTGGTTCAGTATAGCCATATTGAATGTGTTTCAGGCTGATTTTGTTTTAAAGGGTGGCACCAGTGTTTCACTTGCCCCCCTGTACCACCCCTGCTGCCACACCCAGGGGTACAAGCTGCAACTGCAGATAAATTAGCAACGTCCTGTAAAATGTGGCTCATGTGATAAAAGGAAAAGCAGCCGGTTTTGTTTTGCAGTTTGTGTGAGTGTGTGTGTGTGTGTGTGTCCTTGTCAAGCGGGCTGTGCTCTGCCATGCTAGCTGACGATGGCTAAACCACCACCGCTTGTGAATATTGACACAAACTGCACAGAAACAACATTCTCACTGTTTTTTTTTCCAAGTTATTTTTATTTCTGCGGCTAAGCTAAAATAACACTACATTTAGCCTAATAGTAAGCTACATCCGCTGGCTGTCACGGTTAGCTCGATTTCAAAACATGCTATACTGTACTATACTACCATACCAAGCAGTACGTTTAAAAAAAACAATCCTGCGCAGTGAGACAGTGGTTTAATGCAATAGTATGCGTATTTAGACGCAGCCTAGTATTTTTGTTGTGGTTCGGAGGAGGGCGGACCCCCGTCAAACAGGCCGAGAAGGCCTTACACACACCCAGCCTGCTTCCTCACACTCACCGAAGATCTGTCCTTGTCAGTTACAGTCCACTCTGTCCAGGTCTTTCGGCGAAATATCCCGAAAAAAAGCAACAAAACCAATGCGCAGACGGTTGCTCTCGATACTCACTCTAAACAGCCATCGTTCAACTCTCGGCTGCTGCGGAGTAGGGACGTGACGTCATCACGTCAAGACGTCCTCCGTGGTGTTATCGACGTAACGACGTACGCGCACGGCTTACGTTGTAAACAAACGAGCGTGGTGATAGTGCCAGACGAAGGCCAGGGGAGTACTAGTGAGGTTGCAGGGTGGTGTAGTGGTTAGTAGGCCTGCCTCGCATCAAGAAGGTCCTGGGTTCGATTCCTGTGTGGAGTCTGCAAGTTCTCCCCGTGCCTGCGTGGGTTTCCTCCCACAGAAGGGCCTCCAAAATTGATGCAAGCATTACTGTCAATTTGGAATACCCAGTTAAGTCTTGCAGGAAACCAGAACGCCCAAAAGAAACCCATGGAAAAAAACAACTCTATGCAAAACCCAGTCAGAAACGTACAGGGCAGGCGACACGGTGGCGCAGTGGTTAGCACGTCCGCCTCACAGCAAGAAGGCCGGGGTTCGATTCCCAGCCCAGGCGTTTCTGTGTGGAGTTTGCATGTTCTCCCTGTGCTTGCGTGGGTTTCCTCCAGGTACTCCCGTTTCCTCCCACAGTCCAAAAACATGCACAGTAGGCTAATTGGCTGTTCCAAATCGCCCCTAGCTGTGAGTGTGAATGGTTGTGTGAGTGATGGCCTGGCGAGCTGTCCAGGGTGTACCTCGCCCTGAGATGGGCGCCAGCCTCTCCGCAACCCTAATTAGGATTAAGAGGCTTAGAAATTGAATAAATGAACCCAGCACCTTTTTGCTGTGAGATGAGAGTGTTAACCACTATTCCACTGTGCCCTGCTAGTCAGTATAGACCAGGTCTAATGGCGTATAAAGTGCAACTTCTTTGTGTGCTGTAGTATGGCATGTAAGCAATGAGCAATTTAGACTTAAATGATATGATATGATATGAAGTCATTAATCGATTCATGATTGGGTAAAATAAATAATATTATGTTGTGATCACACTCGAGTTTGAGAAACTGAACACATAATCTGGCAGACTACAGTCAAAATTCATGCACGGATTAAAATTTTAGTCTTCAACCCACCAGGCAGGTGTAGTCGTCAGCACGTCCACCTCACAGCAAGAAGAACATACTGTAGGTTCGATTCCCTGGCCCCGGCATTTCTGTGTGGAGTTTGCATGTTCTCCCCGTGCTTGCATGGGTTTCCTCCGGGTACTCCGGTGTCCTCCCACACTCCAAAGACATGCACATTAGGCTATTTGGCTCTTCCAAATTCCCCCTAGGTGTGAGTGTGAATGGTTTTGTGTCTGTGTGTGTGTGTTGCCATGCAGTGGTACGGCAAGCCATTCAGGGTGGGTTGTGCCCCCCCTTCCTTGCCCAGTGTCGCCTGAGATGGGCACCAGCCTCCCCGCAATAATAGCAAGTGAGGGAGTGAGCCCAGTTCAACTCGCCATTCAGAACTGACACTTTTACGTTTGTGTAAATTATTTCCCCTAAAACCAGCAAAACTTGATTTTGGATGAGCAGTCGTAAATCTCATTGTGATCATCAACACATTATTATGCCTGACAAGAAAATAGCAAGTTTTTACATATTTGCATTAGATAGGCTAATGAACAATAATGCGCCAAAGACGAGGTTGATGCCATACACTGAGCCTGAGGCAAATAATTGTTTTAGTATATACTGCATGGGAACAAAAGAAAATCAATTGTTTATATTTACTTTTTTTAAAGCATGACAGTGATAGGTGAGCTCAACATGCAAATGTCAGACCTCCAGTAGTGTAAGGAGAGCGGATCAACTTACGGATGTTCTGACATGACCAAATAACTTGTCTCTGTGAAGATGTAAGCGATTATTTAAATTAAATTCTTTCTTTTTTTTTTATGTACTACACAGAAACATAAAAAATTAATGCCTGATAATTGGCTCTTTTTAAAACTCATTCAAAGTCTTAGTAAGTTTTAGTTTTAGCAAACTAAAATGAGATATTCATGGTTTATATTTCCATTTTTAACAGCCTGACAATGATCATGATTCTAGCTCAGTCCAGTCAATCTTGTTTCAGGTTGCTTTTCATTATGTTTGCATATAGTGCTACCCAAATTTTGAAAAAGGCTTAGAGACACTCTTACACAACTCTTCAGCTCTGCACCCACCTGCAGTGGAAGTTCATCTGCATCCGTCCTGATAAAAATAAAAATAAAATAAAACCATAAAAATCTTGTTTTAGTGTGTTTTTTTGCTTAAGGGCCCATGTAGTATATACTAAAATAATTATGCACCTCAGGCTCAGTGGATGTCGCTAAAATGAATATTCAGCAACATCCATGGAGCCTGAGTTGTATAATTGTTTATTAACCCTGTGATAGGTCACAAATCAGATCATGCTGGTCCCATGTAGCATATTCTGACTTGCTATCAATTGCTATAGTGTTAATGCATTCATTAATATGTAAACAGTTGCATGGCATCCATAAATGCATACAAATTTTCATTGATTGTCAATTTGTCTTGTCCCTATTTATAAAAATTGACCACGGGGGGTCCAGACGCTCCCGCCGAAAAGACCATTTCATAATATGCCAATATTGAACAAGCATAGCAAATTTGAAAGCCCTAGCTTCAGCACGCAGCAAGTAAATGTCTGTAAACCTAATATACAGTTTTGCCTCCGTGACCTTGAAAAGTAGGTCAAGGTCACTCACACACAAACTCATCCTAGCACTCATAGTAGTGAGCCAGCATACCAAGTTTGAAAGCCTCAGCTTCAGGTAAATGTCGGGAAACTAAAGTGTGACGGACAAACAGACGGACGGAACTCATTCCTATAGCTCCCGAGCCACTTTGTGGGAGGGAGCTAAGAATGAGTTAAAATTAAGTAAAATTTAAAGAATGGACTCATTCAGTGTACAACATGTCAACAGAAAAATACTGCTATCAAAAATCTGATCTGCACAGTTTCAACTCTAGACTCAGTATCAAGCAGGTTCAGGATCTTCCCTTAAGAAGCAGAAATTGTGGCGTAGCTAAATATCTCCTTTTTCGATTGCTTTACTTTTACCAGCAGCTTAAAAATTGTAAACACTGTACAGACGCATTCTCGGCTCTTTAATGAGAGCAGATCCAAGATTACTCTTCTACATCTCAATCTCAGCCCATATTATTAAATGTTGCTCACTGTGATGGAGCCCAGTTTGTTGCAGGTGTGAAAACTTTTATTTATAGCTCCCTCTAGTGGCCAAAGTTAGGATTTAACTCAAACGTTCTCCCTTATCCTTCTTGAAAGGTAGAACTCACCACATATTAAGCACATGAATCAGGTGTGCAGCATCATACACATCACAGACCTTACAGATCACTTGATTAATCTTGATCCACATGGTTTGTACATACAGTCGAGAATAAATTGTTGATTTTCCCCCTCCCAACATGTTTAAACAAGCAATCATTTCACTCTCATTAATGCAGTGGTTACAGATACAGAAGATAAACAAAGCCACAAGGAATTATGCTTTTTATATTATTTATTCAGCAAAAATATCAATAGATGTAAAATTTTTCTTTAGAGAATGTAAGTGCACCCTTACCCTCAAAACTACAGTGGTATTTCACCCTTTAGAAAAATAACCTCCTGTTGGTGTTTTGCATAATCGTTTAGTTGATCTCTGACATTGGCTTGCTAGGTTTTTCTCCAGTAGCAAAGATAACACCAGTCTCTAGATCTGAATAGTTTAAATAAAAGTTTAAATAAAACAGGTTTCACCTGGGGCAGCACAGTGGCATAGTGGCTGGCACTTCCACCTCACAGCAACAAGGTCCTGGGTTTGAGCCCTGTGATTGCATTTCAGTGTGGGTTTTGTGTGCTTGCACGTGTTTCCTATACATACTCCGGTGTCCTTTCACAAGCCAAAGTCATGCACATTAGGCTAACTGGATATTCTCAGTTGCCCCTAGGGGTGAATGTGAGTGTAAATAGTGTGTATGCTGGCCTTGTGATAGTCTGGCTAGCTGTTCAGGGTGTACCTTGCCTTCATCCAGAATTGGTTAGTAGGATAGAACTGTTCAGAAAATGAAATGAAAGGCTCCACCTGCATGGGATAATAATGACTTCTGCCTTGTGTGCCTTCACCTTGTGTTGATTTGTTAATTTGCTATTAGTTTGTTTGTCTGTTTTTTGGGGGTTTTTTTTAGCTTGTATACAAGATAACTCAAAAAGTTATGCATGGGTTTGTATGAATATTTTTTCTAGAGTAGGGTGTGGTACACCTAACAAACTATTACTTTGTGCAGGTGATCTGTGCAGGGGGTTATGTTGAAAAAAAATTCCTGAAAATCCCGAAAAATGCCCATTTTATAAATATGTTCATCAAATGTTCATCAGTCGCCCACTAGGGGGAGACATTTCATTATATCTATGTCGAATGTACCCTGCACCCTATGAGAGCTCCTCTTAATAATAATAATAATAATAATAATAATAATAATAATAATAATAATAATAATAATAATAATAATTTCCTCCCACTGTCCAAATTCACACAATTTAGGTTACATTTCAGGTCAACAGTAGGTGCCCACAGGAGTGAATGTGTGAGTGATTGTCTGTCTTCTATATTAGACCTGCTATAGATTGGTGACCTGTACAGCGTACAGCTGGCATTGGCTCACCCACAAAACAGCAATGGAGAAACAAGATAAAAATACTTTTAACAAATAATCACATTTTATGCTCAGTCAACTAATCTCTCTGGGTAGCATTGCAATGTGTGTGTGTGAATCAAGTAAATATTGTTTTTTCTAATAAGAGAAAACAAAAGCACAGGGAATAAATACCTTGAAGAAAGCACAATACCGCCCTTGGCTATGAGACTTGAGTCTGTAGACAGTTTTATGGAGCCTATGCTAGTCAGTATCATTATTTATTTATGATTATTATACCGGGGCAGTGGTGGCCCGGTGGTAGGGTGCTGGATTACTGATCCGAAGGTTGGGGGTTCAAGCCCCACTATCACCGGATTGTCACTGCTGTCCCTCCAGTGCAGCTAACTGGGTTATCTAAGGCCAGCCACGTCTCTCATTGTCTGTGGGGAGAGGCATGTAAAAGAACAATTGCTGTCGTTCTTAAAGAGTAGGCCATTGGGTTGCTGTCAGCGTGTTTCTGCGTGCAATGACCTGGCGAGCTGTCCAGGGTGTACTCTGCCCTCGACAAGAGTTGGCTGAGATGGGCGTCAGCCTCCCTGCAACCCTAATTAGGATTAAGCGGTTCAGAAAATGAATGAATAAATGATTATTATCCCACAAAAGTGGCCTGGTGTTAAATGGGATGATAATTATATTGGATTTGGAATATCCAATTAAGTCTTTGGACTGTTGGAGGAAACCAGACACTGTGCCCTGCAGGTCAGTACAGATGAGGTCTCATAGCATATAAAGTGCAACTGCTTTGTATGCTGTAGAATGGTATGTAAACGATTCATGATTGGGTAAAATTTTGCATCTTATCTTTTTAGGCTACACTCTCTAGCTTGGAAAGGGACCACCACGGAACCACCACCAACAAGATATTATTTAGTTGGTGGCCAGTCCAGTTTGAGAAACTGAACACACAGTCAGACCGACTACAATTAAAAGACATGTCTCCAACCAGGTGGTATGATGCAGCATGACGTGATGTAAAGCTACTTTTACCACCCAAAATGTTATTGTTTTTTCAGTTAAAACTATAGAAGTATTTGATCTCTCTTACCTCACAACAATTCGTCTTTTTTTGACAACATCAAAAATAAATTAATAAATGACACGGCATGCTTTTTAATCCTTTATAGTTACATTTATTTTTGCAAAACATTCATTCATTCGTTTGCTGAACCACATTATTCTATAGGCTGGAACCTATCTCAGCCGACTCTGGGCGAAGGTAGGGTACTCCCTGAACAACTAATCCATCGCAGGGCAACACACATAACCATTCACTTTTATACTCACACCTAGGGGAAATTTGCCTTAGGTGCATGTCTTTTGACTGTGGGACTCTACACAGAAACAGTCTTAAGCCCAGGGCTTGAACTCAGGATCTTTTTGCTGCGAGGTGGATGTGCTAACCACTACACCACCTTTCCTCCATACTGCAAAACATCCACCAGAAAAATTACATCTCATGGGAAACTTTAGGGAATCAACCCAGCACACTTTTTAATGCATTTTTTTTTCAATTAGAAAAAAGTCTAAAAGCTTGCTAAGGTCTGCAAGCACTCTATTTTAAGTGCAGAATAATTTGCATTTTCAGGCTTGTGCGTGGATTTGTTTTAAAAAATGCAAATTAAAAGGTGATTTTTCTCCTCTGCATTGAATGATTCCATAATATTACTCTATTAATCTGGAAAAAATATGTCAATAATCAAAATAAGGTAAATCTGTTGGGCTCTTTTCACCTGAGGCATAGTGGCTCATCACGACCGGAGCTTATCCTGGTTTCTGTAGCGTGAAGCAACTACAAGTTCAACTCCTCCTGGATGGGACGCTAGTCCTTCCCAGGTTACCTTCCCAGTAATTTTACTGCTACCCATTTATACTGCTGGATGAACAGATGCACATGAGTGGTTAAGACCTTGCCCAGGGGTCCTCGCATGTGGGGGTCAAGCAGGGATTTGAACCCAAGACCTTCAGCTATTAAAAAATTGTTTTGTGTCATATCTAAGATTTGTTTTGGATACAAAGTTAAAAAAATATATATTTTTTTAAAGAATGATGGTGATCACCTAATTTTTGCCTGGGGTTGATGGAATCCATGAAGTAATTTATTAGAAGTGTATTAATATATAAACCTGTGATTTGAATTATAGCCTATAAGAGTTTAATTAACACCTTCTGACCAATCAGAATCAAGAACTCAACAGCGCAGCAGTATAAATAAACAAAAATTTGCTAATCAGCTAATTTCCATAAACCCGCCCCCGCCGAGAAAAATGCCCGTATTCATTGGGCTGTGTTTTTGATTGACAGGTGCATTAACTAATCGTTTTTCAAGGAAGTGTCGGTGGAATTTCAAACCTCAGGAAAACGGAAAGAAGGGAATTTTTTCCAGAGCGCCGGTAACAATGTATCAGTCACTGGCAGGCTCCGTCCTAGAGAGGCGGCTGGTGGTTGTTATGTGTGGGGGAGAGTTTCTACAGTGTTCCTTGGATTTTGTTTCAGTTTAATTTCCACATGTTAGTTGTTTAATTTAAGCAGGACTAAGTTAGACAGGAGGACACCCACGTCAAGCTAGGTAACTTATTTGGGTTCCACAAACAAACCGAAAACACCTGCTTTGCTTGACGCTTGTTTCTTCCCCACACACCCAGGGGAGAGAGATGGCGGGTTTGACACTTCAGGTAAGAATAATGTACATTATTTGGGTGTTAGTGTATGGGGAGAAAAGATTACCAGGAGTACAAATAAGTTTACTAACTGGCTAGGAAAGGTTAGCAAACAGGCGTGTGTGTGTGTGTGTGCGCGCGCGTATAAATATATATAATATATATTTATACGCACACACAAGCATATATATATACACGTGTGTGTGTGTGTATCTATCTGGCTCAAAATTAAATTCTGGTCAATTTTAGAGAATAAATACTATATACATTATGGTAACACATTCTAATACAAGTACTAATGTACAGAAACCAAACACGAATGTTTCAAGCAACAAAGGGAAAACACCAAGAGATAAGGTCCACTGTGTTGGTAAAGTTCACATTGCTAATAATGCGTATACCTGCCATGCGCAGCAATACAAGCTGTCAGCCTTCTACGCAAGCTGCGAACAAGGCGACGTATTCTTTCTTGGGGTAAAGCCTGCCATTCCTCCTGCAGTGCCTGGACTAGCTGTTTCCGATTTCCAGGCTTCTCACCCGTCTTCCAAGCTGGTCCCACAAATGTTCAGTAGGGTTAAGGTCAGCTGCTACCAAGCTGCTAATGGTGTGCAAGGCACCGAACCCCCAACTGCTCTCCGGGCGCCCCGAGTGTGTGTGTGCTCACTGTTTACGTGTGTGTGTGTGTGTGTGTGTGTGTGTGCGCGCTCTCTTTGGATGTGTTAAATGCAGAGGCAATAATTTCCCTTTGGGGGATAAATACAGTACAGCAAAATCAAAAACTAAAATAAAAATGAAATATATACTGACAATGAAAACTTCCAAGTGCCAAATGTTAAATATTATGTGTTAACTGACGTGATATGTTTTTCTTGCTTTTTTTTTTTTTTAATGGACCCCAAACAGTGGAATGGCACGTCATTTGACCTGTGGTTCAGGTCCAGTGGTCTTTACAACTTTTCAAATCATGGTGTGCTAGCATTTTTGAAGGACTCAAAGTTCATCAATATAAATATAATATAATATAATATATATATATAAGCTAAACTACTGGCCAACAGGACTAGTGCAATTATGAAACCAGTCCTCCTTCATATTTACTGGTCAGGAACACTATATACTCTTTGCCTGTTGGATTTGTCAGGTTGTCAGCAGGATGTGCTAGCTAATTTCACTCACCCTACAGATTTTTGACTCGCCACGGGCCAGCAGACTAGTGTGCATGTGTGTGTATATATAGGAGTATATATCAGGAGATATATATACACATATATTGTGTGTGTGTGTGTGTGTGTGTGTGTGTGTGTGTGTATGTATGTATGTATGTGTTTATTATATATCAAATTGATGGCAAAGCATAAGTTGTTTTTGAAGCAGAATTAAGCAATACAAGTCCTGGCATTGATATCATTTTGTTGAATATAACTTGTGTAATCTGAGCTGTTTATTTCCTCTGTGTTAATTCTTTGATTTATATATTAACTGTCTATGAAACTGGAAGTTATTCATGTGAGGATGTTTAATAACATTACCTGTGTGGTAGATGGTTTTATTAAATATGAATTTGATTATATGAACATTTCTTTTATTATGTAATTATTTTAGCATTAAACGTTTATTTTTTTTTTTTTTTTAAAGTGGGGGCGGGGGTCTGTAAAAGGGCAAATTGATGAATCACTTTTTCCTGTAATTCCAGTAGGATTTAAGAGGCGTGCACACACACACACACACACACACACAGACAGACATTTATCCTAACTCTGGAAAGCAGCCTTTCTCTTTAAGGTGTCTGTGTTTCTGCAGTTGTCATTTCTCAGACTGCTGTGTGTGTCAGGAGTTAGTCATCAGTAAAGGGCTCTGTGTTTCAGGTTAAGCAGGTTTTACCAGCACGGCTTCCTCTCGTGCAGATTGTTTTTACTTCCTAACCTTTTCCTTTGACTTGTGAATCAGATTTATTCCATGCTCGATCATGTAACCTATAAACCTAGTTTAAACAAATTAAAGCAATACCTTGTATGCACTTATTTCTACTCCACTCATTCTCACGATCACCACTTCCTATGACTGCATGAATAAGTGGAAAAAACAACATACATTTAATCATGATTTGTTTTTCATGACATGTACCTTTACCCACATGCACGATGATATATGGTACGCTTTAAATACACATGATGATATATGCTTACTTTATAGGTCTCCTTTAGGTACAACAACCACTCACATAGAACACACATACAACTATTCACACTCACACCTAGGGGCAATTTGGAACAGCCAATACTGTGCATGTATTTGGACTGTGGGAGGAAACTGGAGTACCCGGAGGAAACCCACGCAAGCACGGGGAGAACATGTAAACTCCACAAAGGAACGCCCCGAACCTGGGACCTTCTTGCTGTGAGGCGGACTTGCTAACCACTACACTACCGTGCCGCCCATGTGGACTGATATTTTAAATGTCTCATTACACTGTTTGTTTATCAGCTGTTCAACAAATTCTTTAAAAGTACTCCATGGGTGCAAATCTTTTTTCTTTTCTTTCTTTCTTTTTTTAAACCAAGTAATCAGAAAAAAAATCTAATTAAGTTCTTCTAACAAAGAAAAAGTGATGGATTCCGAAGATTGGGATAGAAAAAGGTTGGATAATGTGTGTTTATCAGAAATGTGTGTCCACCTTGTTGACTTTTCACATACAAAGGCTGTGAAAAAGAAGGGAAAAATTGTCTCCCTCTTCCAATGCCGGAATTCCAGCACGTGAATTACAATGCGTCTGGGCTAGTTTCAGGTAATTTGTGTGTTTTTTGTAGTTGAGCTGGATATTTTGCAACCCTGGTTAATGATTTTTGTTGTTGTGTTTGACCCTCACCCGTGACAAGAAACATACCTGCTTTATCACACACGTTTGAGAAATTGTTATGCCTAAACATGCATATTTCATGCTGATAAGTGGCATGCCAGATGCCTGTATGTTGTTTATCTTCAGAGGCTTGTTACAAGGTTAAGCTAAAAAAATTTAGTTTTAGAGTAGATTTTGTTTGAGGCTTTTTTTAATAGATATGTATAACGTTGTGAAATATATGTTTGTTTGTTTTTTTTTATAAATAAATAAGCCATAAAAACCTTTTGGATTTTTCTGTTTCAGTCTGCTTTTGCTTAAGTTCCTTTGCAGTGTATGTACTAAAACAATTATTTACTTCAAGCAATGTTCTGCTGGGATTCTCCTAGAATTCATGTGGATGTTACTCTGACATGAAGTGTACACCTAAACCTTGTTGCAGACCAAGTACACCCTTTCATGGCAACAGTGTTCCCTAATGGCAGTAGGGTAATGCGCTCTGCCATACTACACAAACTGTTCAGTAATGGTCTGTGGAAGATTGGACTCCCGATTCCCCATCTGTGGGATGTACTGTATAAACAAGTCCAAACCATGGAGGGCCTACCTTACAACTTATAGGAATTAAAACATGTGCTGTGAAACTACTGGGTGCCAGATACCACAGCACACCCTCAGAGGTCTTGTGGAGTCCATGCCTTGATGGGTTAGAGCTGTTTTAGTGACACAAGAAGGACCTACACAATAATACACAGGATGTTTTATTGTTATGGATGATGACTAGGAAAAATATAGTTATGAAGCAAAAGATTGAATGTTTGGAGCACTTTTTTAATTCTTAAGATTTTTTCCAAACTGTGAGGGTGGAGGTACAGATGAATGGATGGTCATAAAAAGCATTATTGACCATACTCTCTAATGTATTCAGCTTCACTCCACGTGAGCTCTGCTATAATTATTTTCTTTTACATGTTTTGCATGTACGTGGATGTGCGTTTGAATACAGCTTTGTACAGATGATGAGCAGTTAGCCTTTGACCTAGGCTTTGTCTGCCATGGCATCCACAAGATTGGGCAGGGTGTATTCAGTATTCAATAAAAAGTATCTAGAGTGAATAATTTTGCTGTTTACCATTTTTTGTAGAGTGGCTGTTTACGAGGTCTGCCAGAGGGCGACTTGCTCGATCCGGTGTTCCAGCAGCGTCTAGAAGATGCCCGTGGCATACTGAGGCAGGAGATCCAGAGAGAACTGAAGATCAAAGAGGCTGCAGAGCGTATGCGGCGTGCGGTCACCAACAAGAAGAGTGCGGCTGATGTGGAGGGTCAAGTGCGCGCCTCAACTCGCAAATTGGATCAACTTCACTGGGAGCTTCAGGAGCTAAATGCACGTGCCATGGCTACAGAAAGAGAGACCACCACAGGTGAGGGGTTGGGTATATAATACCATGTAAACTGTTCATTACTCACAACAAGGGCTATGTTTTTGCCGGCATTTGTTTGCTTGTTTATGATTATCTTCATTCAAAAACTTATGAATGGATTTACGTGAAATTTTCAGGAAAGGTGGGCCAAGGAAAAAATTATTAGTTTTTTTGTTTGTGTTCGTGGAGGTTTGCGCTCTCTGCAGGCTTCTAGTTTTTAAATGCATTAACCCAAGTTGCCAGACTTGTGAGAAGGCATCCTTGATTCAGAATGGACAATTCTTTTTGAAAGAGTTATACAAGTAGCTAAAATATTTTTGATTGTCCATGACGCTCTTGAATGTATTTGATAAACACCCCCACTTGGGGGAATGGAATAAATACAGGACCGTTTGTGCTGAATACGGAGTAACGTGTCATGACCACAATTCCATTTTTGAAACTTCATACCTTGCCGAACCAAGCAATTGCTTGAACTTGTACTTATTTAATGTCTGCCATGTATTTGTGGTTTAAAATGACTTCTCAGTACCTGCCCCAGGGAATAACAAACACTTTATTGCTTTCATAATTCAGGGAAAGTTTTAAATGGCGAGTTACATTAACCTAATGAAATTGTTAGTTTTTGCTTAGGGCTCTGTTATTATTCATTTACGTCTTTTTTCAAATACCTCGCATTGGCTGTTTCCCACTAGATACTGCCATTTCTCCTGACCCATGTCACTGGGAGGACTCCACGTCTCCTTTGGGCAATCGCATCCGCACCCTGAAGAAGCAGCTCAACATGGAGCTGAAGGTGAAGCAAGGAGCCGAGAACATCATACAGATGTATGCCAGCTCTTCAGTCAAGGTGTGCTTCTCCTACAGCACTTTAATACCATGATGGAAATGATCAGCTCTGCGTCATTATTAAACAGTATGTTTTCTGCTCAGATAGACAGACGTATTTTCTAGCTTTATTGTGTGTGATGTTGATGGATGTTACTCTAGTAAAACGTGTATACTGGCGATGTGACTTGTATTACAGCATGTATCAGTAAGCCTGAAATGGAGCTTGTGGAGACGCAAGTTTGTATCAGGAACACCCGCTATCTATCAACAAGGCACAGGTTCCCTTCTGGTTTATGCACCAAATTTGGAAGCATTCAGAGCAGTTTGACCAAAAAATTAATTGGTTCAAAACCAGAAAAGTTGCTTCTCAGCTGGAACCATAAGATAACTGGTTTTTCCGGTGTGAACCATAATGACAGCAAGTATATCATCTGGAGAGGTAGCAGAGTGTAGCATTAAACACAATGGAGGAAGAAAAATCCTTAAAAATAAATAATTAAATAAAATAATTCACCAAATTGTTACTAGTGTTTACTTGCATAGTGCTTTGTGCAGTGTCTTCTGTTGATGACGTTCTCTTAGTTACAGAGGTTTCAATCGAATCTGGTTGAATTGCCTGCTGGTTCATTATTTGGCACCAATGTTTAAAGAACCCCAAATAGAACTGATTAAAAAAAAACTTATTCCCTTTTAGTCAAAATGTGGAAAATATAATCAGTCCAGTTTTACTGAAGTTGAATGGTGCATACAAATGTCTGGATCAAATAAATGGCATAAGTGTGGGGGCAAAAGGGCAAATCTATACTTACACTTAGCTGTAGCAGTAAGATGAAGGGTGATGGAGACAATCGACAATCAAGGTTTCTCAGTTGCCATGGCAACAGAACTCCACAAAAATGTCAAACTTTATTCATTCATTAATTTTCTAAGCCGATTAATCCTGATTATGGTCGCGGGGAGGCTAGCGCTCATCACAGCCGACTCTGAGCAAAAGTGGGGTACACCCTGAACAGCTCGCCAAGCCAAAACTTTATTCTACCAGTTTAAATGGGAGAGTAGACTACGGAAACTTATTCTTGTGTGCTATGTTTTAATATAGTCCATGAATAATTTGATATTTAGGATATTAATATAAAAATTTGTTCTTATCGCACCTCTCCTCTCCTTTTTTTATTTATTTATTTTTTGCTTACATTTACTGAAATGCTCTTTTAGATTTGGATGCAAATAAATCTGCTTATACATTCCGATCATTTATCATAACTGGCTGAACCTGTCCTATAATGTTGGCCTTGTGCCTGAAAAGCACCCGCTTTTATTTTTGATTACTGTAACTCTTCGCCTTTCTCCTCTGTTTCCTAAAGGTTTTCTCACGTCCTTTCCTTCTGTACTCTCCCTCTTTTAGACAAAGGGACAAACGACCTCTAGTACAACAGAGGTTGTGTTTTGCTGGTCCACGTATTCCTTCTCACTCTCTTTCTCCTGCTGTTGCTCCTGCTGGCTTCTTAGTACTAAATGTCCTGGCATTCTCTGATTTATGCTTCCTCTGCCATTCTGAAAGCATGCAGCACTGAGTTCAGAGCCTCTGTCTCTCACGACACACACACACACGCGCACACACACGTATATACACAGACTTGGTTTTAACACGTACCTCCTGTCCTGGGCCTGGCGACAGCATCGGGCCATGTGACTCTGAACCGACCAATGCTGAAGCTTTCTGGTGTGGGCTAGCCTGGCTGGAGAGAACAGCAGCAGCACCAGCACACAGATGTACTCTAGTGAAGAGAGGGAGAGGGTGGGAATGAGAAGAGAAGGAGTGAGAGACAGAGTTCTATAGAATAGGCAGTTTGAATGAGAGAGAGAAAGAGACAGGATGCAAGGACACTGAACAAAAAGAAGGGGAAGAATGGGGTGTCAGCCAGTGATGTACATGATGAGAGCTGAATACCTTGGCTCGGGGAACAAACAGCCCAGCAGCGTGACCAGGTATGACTAGGTGTGATGGAAGGACACGAGCAGGAGGAGAGAACATCTGATGGGGAGAGTGAAAGGAAAAGGAGATGCCATTAAGCAGTCTAAAAGTCCACCAAAGATGACTGATGAGCTGTTAAACTGCCTAGAAAGGGGAAGAGCACTGTGGACGGTAGTGTTCTTGCGTATTTTATACTTCTCAGTTTGTACTTGCTTTTACGTTATGCATGTTCAAAAATATCAAGTGGCAGTATAGTGTAAAAAATGGCGGTGAAAAGTTAAACAAGTCTGACCTCCAGGCATCAGTTCTACCTCCTGCATGAAAACCAATTGCAATCCCTTCCATTCCATTCAGTCCCGAAATGCATGTGAAATTGTTGAAAAGGCACTGAAGGACATGCGCCATCCTTCTCATATTTCATGTTCCAGCTTTATTTGCTCTAGGCTTTGGATTTTAGAAGATGATGCCACTGTTTGGAGTCTCTAAGCTGAATGTTGTGTTCACTGTTTGATCATTGTTTACACTGGCTTTGCTTAGGGCTGCATTCTCTGATCCATTATATCACTGCCCTCTATATGTAACACTGCTAAAACAGTGCATGTGGGTGACATCTGAGCAGTTTGGTCTTTATTTGCACTTTGTGTACCTTCTAATTTCAGTAAATTATTACTGTCTTGTGTTATTGATCATGGCTAGTAAAACTTTGCAGTCAGAGTTGTTAGTACAGGATGTGGTTGGGTTTTTAGGTACTTGACTGGCTGTAATGAATATGATCATAGGAAATAATAGGAAGTTATAAAAGGCTACTGCACGGAAACTGATCTGTTTGTCATCATATTTCTGGAGGAAGGTCATTCTGTGCTTTCTGGTCCAATATTGTTCTCGCTCCGATTCACACTTGCCTTCATTTTTGCACTCTTGCTAACCACCTGTCTTGTGTCTCATTCCCTGCCTATTGATTAATCGGCATCTATGTACTTCTATCTCTCACTTCATCATCCTTTCACGTATCTGCCAATGTCCCTCTCCAGGACCGAAAGATGTTGTCCACAGCCCAGCAGATGCTGCAGGATAGTAGGACCAAAATCGAGCTGCTGCGCATGCAGATTGTTAAAGTGACTCAGGCTAGAGAGGGAGAGCGCGAGGCCTCAGAAACAAACGGTGAGCACAATTAAAATCTCTCCTTCAGTTCTCCATTACAATGTCCACTGTAATAGGAAAAAAAGAGTGAGGTGATAAAAGAGCCAGAATACTCACTCACTCGTATGCAGAACTGCTTAATCCTACTAGGCTCGCTGGGAGGCTGGTGCCTATTTCAGCCGACTATGGGACAAGGTGGGTACATTTTGAACAGCTCGCCAGACCATCACAGGGCAACACACACAACCATTCACACCTAGGGGCAACTTAGAACAGCCAATTAGCCTCATGTGCATGACTTTGGACTGTGGGTGGAAACCAGAGTACCCAGAGGGAACCCACGCAAGCACGGGGAGAACATGCAAAAACCACACAGAAACCCCCTCGCCAAGGACCTTGCTGTGAGGCGGACATTCTAAGAGCCAAAATAGATTCAAATTTTTTCATCTCTTGAAATCTAATCGCAAACATTAAGGATGTTTAAATGCATCGAATGTCTTATATCAGCCATGTGATATCTTAAGATAGACAGAAACCAGTACAATGTCATGTCTCAGGGGCATCCCGCTGTCTCTCCACATTTGTCTGTCATCACTTCTTCAGTAATGGATTTGGAAGATGAGTTAAATTGCTTGGTGAGAAATTCAAAATTTCAGAATCACCAGGTTAATTTTTTAATAGACAGATAGAATTAATGTGTATATCTAAAGTCAAAGCTTACACTGTGTATATATACTACATACTGCAATGTCACCAGCCTACATCTTACCCAACCTTAAATGGCTACAGACCTCATTCTTTGTGAAGTCCTATTTTCTGCCCAAGCCTGGATCATGTTGGTCGATAGTATATGCAGAGCATAGTAATTTTCTTTAATCACAGGTCTACATTGAGAGGATCTGTATTGTATAATCTGACATAGAGAATACATGTTCTCACACAGTGTGTTATAGATTTCAGCCAAGATTTTATTCAGCTCAGACAGTGCGACAAATAATAATCTTAAAACCTGTTGATATGACCTTTTGTAAAATAAGCAGCCCTTGCACGCTCAGGTCGGCCTTCAGAGACCATCAGCCCCCTGGAGCTTAGGATGGAGGAGCTTCGACATCACCTGAGGATCGAGGCTGCGGTAGCTGAAGGGGCCAAGAACGTGGTGAGGCAGCTCGGAAGCTGCAGAGTCCAAGATCGGCGTGCCCTGGCTGAGGTGGGCTCTTATGGAAAATTTAACGCTTTGTAAGCAGATTTAAAATTCTTGCATGTAGTTATAATTTGTATGTTTTTGCTTTATCATGGAGCTAAAGAACTGCTGCACATAAATGGTTCCATGTGGTTGTGCATTTCATACCCAAGACCAGTTCTTCCACGCTGTGTTTTGGACGGTTGTTGTTGTTTATCCTGATACGTAAGGCTTTGAGTGTCTGGCTGTGGTAGAGCTGCAGGATGCAGAAGTTTTTTAGTGCCAGGATTAGGAGCTGCCTTTCCTAATCCCAAGCACACTTTCTGCCTAGCATCGTTAGTTTTATGAGGATTATATGAACCACCCGTGTGCGTGTGTATGTATAATGTGTGTATGTATATATGTATGTGTGTGTATGTGTGTGTGTGTGCGTTTTTGTGTTTTTGGGTGCGTTATTTTATGTTTGGGTGCGTTTTTGAGCGTTAGCATG
>JBCNYH010000005.1:20087091-20099093 GCA_039654325.1 Tandanus tandanus
GTAATTAGCAATTATTAGCACTGTAGAGCTAGTGGCGTCTTTTAAGCCTACTCATTCTGAGTTTTAGTATGTACTACACGTAAAGAAAGTAAACCACGCTTTATAACGGTGTGTTCTTACACTCTAAAACCCCTTGCTCACTGGGTCGAATGTGGTGGCGAACGTCGCAAACAGGATTTTTTTTACAAAAAAAAAAAATCACAGATGTAAGTGTTTCAAATGCAAAATTGATGCGAATTGTTCGCCAAGTTCGCACCGGTTTGTCTCAAGTGCGTTAGCTGCGCAGAAATTTCAGACCTGTTTTAAATTATCGCCATGGTCTGGTGAAGGAGCACGTTCGACCTGTTAAGTAATCACTAGCGTGCTATGAATGGCACAATGTGGGGGTTTTTTTTGTACTCCTTTTTGATGTTTCATTTGCCACGTGCGTCTTCCCAACGTGTTGGGAACATTCGTGCCCATTCGTCCCCTTGCTCGGCCTCTTTTGTGGTGGCTAAGGGGTCATTTCCCTCACACAGCTAGTGCGATGGTGGCGAAGGAAAGGTGAAGGTGGCAAGTGCAACCCAGTCCCAACGCGCAGTTGATGCGGTGATTTCGCAGAAATTGGCTGCGAAAGTGGAAAAAAATCGTGTCGAAATCGCAGATTTTCAATTCGCCCTCATTCGTCACCTCCGTCATTCGACGTGCAATGTCTGCCCAGTGAGCAAGGGGTTTAAGTTTTAGTATATACTACTTGGAAACACAAGAAAAACAAAATAAAATGACACAAACTGAAATAAGGTTGCCTGCTCCAAGTGACTGTGACAAACCGTGACTGTTCATCATTTCAAGCATTATCCACTTGGATTAATGGTGTTTAATCTCTAAATAGCGGACCAATCAGATTACACTATTCTCTTGTAATATATACTGATCGTATTTAATGTACAGCTCAAAAACATGTAGTGGGGTGACCCCAAAAAAAATCCCCTACAGTTTTGAAGGTAAATATATATTTTTTAAGATAATTAAATTTTTATTTGAACACATGTTCTCCCCATGCTTGTGTGGGATTCATCCCACAGTCCAAAGACATGTGCATTAGGCTAATTGGCTGTTCCAAATTGCCCCTTGGTAAATTTGTGTGTGAATGGGTGTGTTTGTGTGTTGCCCTGTAATGATATGGCGAACTGTTCAGAATGTACCTCGCCTTCGCCCAGTATTGGCTGAGATAGGCACCAGCCTTCCCGTGACCCTAGTAGGAATAAGCGGTTCAGCAAATGAGTGAGTGACTCTAAATAGTGGTAGTGTCGACGTCCCCCAGAGATACAGCTGGTATTCACTTGTATGCCCCATTTACATTGTTACATTGTTACTGCATTTGCAAAGCCCATGGCAGTCAAAGCATTATATGACTTGTTCTAATATTTATATAATTTTTTAACTGCCTAGTGGTTTATGAAATGAATGGTTTAGTGACATTTGTTCCTCTTTCTCACAGCTGCTGCAGAAAAACCCGGAAAACCGGCTTGGTGCTGGAGAGCAGGATGCTAACGAGGTGAAAAGGCACAGGTTCTTTCAGGTGACTTTTCCGCACTCACACCTTTTCTAAATATGAATAATAATAGATCGTGTTTATCATAAACATCAGTACACTTGGTCGTTTTTGGAACTGTACAGGGAGTGGACTGGGAAGCCTTGCTAGCCAAGCGAGTGAAGCCTCCATTCCTGCCGAGCATCAAAGCCCCGGGTGACGTGAGCAACTTCGACGAGGAGTTCACTCGCCTAAAGCCAGTGCTTACACCACCACACACACCCTTCTTCCTCACAGCTGAGCAGCAGGAGATCTTTGCGGACTTCGACTTCTCCTCGCTTCACTGACTGAGTCTTGATGGGCAAGCGGAATGCGACATATCGAGGCTGTGTCCTAATCCTGCCTGAGCGATTTCTTTTCTTCTTCACTACTCTATGCAGTTGAACCAAGTGAAGCTGATTCACTGTCACAAGGCTGTGTGCTTTTTCTGCTACTGGCTGCACTGGTGTGCTTGAGCTACATCTCAGTTTCTTCTGATGAAGGAAAACCGTGTTGCTGTAACTCGCTGCTGTTCTGAAAGAGAACCTGTCATCACTGTGAGCTAAGCTTTTTCCTGTTCTGCAAGTGTGTGTGGGTGGGTGTGTGTGTGCCTGCTATTGTAATATGCTGAATGTACTTTTCACTGTTTTTAGTTTTAGCCTTCACAAAGCACTGCAGGTTTTTGTTCCAGCCCGTTTGGAGCCATACCTGATTTCACCTGTTTAATCTTTTGATCATGAAGCAACTATTAGGTGCTGATCCCTAACAGTTGATAGGATGACCTGAGCTCTTGTACTGTCTGCACATATGACTGCGTTTTTGTTCAAATGAACCCAGTGCATTACAGATTCTGCAGTCAGTGTAGTTGGAGGTCTCCCAGCTCAGTGCTCAGATCTTTAATACATTGCAGCTGAGTAGAAAATAAGATGTTTGTATGTATATAATTTTTTAAGGGTTTACATCTGAAGGATGTTTTGTACTGTATGTATGACCACCAGAGGTTGTAATCGGCTCTGCTGAACAAATGTAATCAAACCTCATCTCTGTCCACTGTATCTGAAATGTTATGTGAGATTTACCAGAGATAACACATTTCTGTACTCGTAACTTTTAATTGGCAGTATAGTGATCTAGCAGGTAGCGTTGCCTTCTCACAGCTGCAGCGTCGTCGATGTATGTAGGAAGGTGGATTTGGTTATGCTAAAATACCCCTTGGTGATTTTTACAGCTTAGCTCCAGATCCACAGCAACCCTGATGATGCAGTTATTAAAGATGAGTAAATTAGAAGTTCTAATGGGAGTCTAAGGACAGCTGTTGAATCCTGAATGTCTAAATAACACTAGTTAGAAAAAAAAAAACAAATTATCCGCCAAAGGATTAATACTTGGTTCATTTTCAAATACACTTGACTGTACGTCGCGTTATTGTTGTATGTTTCACCGGAATTTAAAAACAGTTTAGAGATGTTTAATGAAACAGCTTGAATTCTTGTCTGTAGTAATGGTGCACATATGCTACAGATGGTAGCTCAGGTCTGCCAGATCTCCAATCCTGTATGCACTTGCACATCCTGATAATCAGGAGGTTTAAAAGGTACAATAATTGTTGTTGTTGTTGTTAACCGGTATTACTTGCTCACTGTGTACTTTTTCAGACTACAGTTTAAACAATCACATGACTGTTGAAACACTCCATAATATTCATAGTGCTTAATATTTCATTAAGCATAATTTTACATATTGTACCTTTAGGCCAGTTCAGTTTCTTGAAGCCGCATGCGTGTGTGTGTGTGTGTGTGTGTGGTGCAGTGCATTTACAATCATGACATTTACAAAATGTTTTATTTTAAGTGTCTACTAGATTTGTGGCCTATCAGCTCTGCAGCGAGCCCCTTGTCATGCTGTACTCCAAACTGTAAACATCCTGTAGTGTAATTGTACATATTTGCATTCTATTTTTCCTGTTTGATGCTCTGAGGCGGAGTTCTGAAGTAATGGTTTACTACTGAACAGTGATACTGTGAGGGGAAACACTAAAGTATTTAAATGGGACTTTTACTCTTTATACATGCCCAATGAAGGAAAAAGAAATCTATCCAAACATAATGGAAGGGGATGAGTGTATTTTCACAAATAAAATACAAGGTGACTATGATTTTTGTTCAGTTTATTGAATACTGCCGCTGCGATTCGGTACATCATTGCATGTCACAAAAACATTGCATAAGCAACTTTAATCGAAGCCGATTGGAATTCAGCACAAATACTGAAACAGTCAAGTGCAATTTCACTGGAAGTGACTTTAAAAAGATGAAATCATTATTGCTTGTTCTTTTAAGGTTTAAAATAGATTTATATTGCACAGAAGACATTCTAATGGTTTGATCTATAAAGGAGCGACAGTACAGACTGTATTGCAACCATTCAACAAACATCATTACAAAATAGGTTAAAAACTAAATGCATTCAAAACCATATACATGCTCTTTCTTTTTTAAATTGCTTATTGATGGGTAGTACGAAAACAGGCTATGTTTATACAAAAATAATAGGATAGGTTTCTATATATATATATATATATATATATATATATATATACACACACACTTTTATTTTTTATTTTTTTTAAATGCACAAACCCTGTATGATGGCTAGGAATGATGGCCTATAGAAAGCCATTTTGTGGGATCATTAAATACTTGAATATTGCAGCAGATGTAATTTTATATGGCTGAAATTTAAGAAGATACCAGTTACTACTCCGATTGTCAATTATATAACAACAGACACACTACATGTATATAAAACAAAACAAGTCACTGACCCAATCTGCCAAACAAACAGCACTTAAAGTACATTTGTCTTTGGGCTCAGAGTTTTGGAGAGGTTGATGACGACCCGATTGTCTAATGATTGCTAGGATGAATTGTAATCATTTCACAGCTGTAAAGAGTTTAGAAGAGCATCTCAAATGATCTAACCTTTAAAGGATGCCCAGAAGTGTTGGAGTATTTATGTATAATTTAAAGAGGTATTATTAGTAATGAATCAACTGACCAGGATTTTCACTAATGCCGACAAGTCTAAACACTACTATGTAGTGTTTTGTGAATAAATGACCATGTTTTAATAAATACATTTCACATTGTAGAACATCCAAGAATAAGTTAGCTCCTGTTATTGCAGCTATAAAACTTTCTGTATCTCACTATCCTCTCTCTCTCTCTTTTAATTTTCCAATTAAAGGAAAAGTAATTCAACAATTACATCAATATTTTTAATTCATTAAATGAGTGTTTCCTTATAAGGCCAAATCAAATAATGCACAACAGAGTCCTTTACTATATATGGAAGGGGGCCTGACCTCTGGTGGGTGGGGTTACATGGGGCACCGTGCATGCACAATGCACAATGCACAATTTCTGCAGGAATGTGGGAGGTCCACATAGGTACTTCACTCGGTTAAGTTCGTTCTGCGGTTGACTAACATGTATTCTGATGTGTTCAGCGCTCGTGCAAGGTTAAAGCAACCGATTTCCTTTAACCAAACAATAAATTGCAGCTTATTAATGGAAAGTACAAATCCCTGTCTAAATCCTTTTAAGAGCTCAACTGTTACAAAGCACTGATACTGTTGACGTCGTCCGAAAATGCTAAATCATCATCTCCCAGAAAACTTTACCATATTCAAAACCAAATTTATGACTTGCATCTGTGCAAGTTGTCACCACTGAAGACCAAGCACATGAACTACTCTCAGATCCATAGTAATTGACAATTAGTCAACACCTGTTTTCCAATCAAAATCGAGAATTCTAAAGCTGATCTATGAATTTGGACCAACTAGCTAAACTGTAGCTAAGAAGGGGAATTCCTGCTAGCTGATACAACTTGGTACCAAGTAAGCCGATATTACAGCTGCAGGGTGTGCGTGAGCCTTTTTGTTCATATCGACACAATTCTTAATGCAACCCTTTCTCTACCAAGAAAAAAAGTAGTATGGTTTCATTACACATTCCAACCTAAAGAGTGTAAAAACTACAAAGAGAACTGACGATGCTTTAAAACATTAGACGAGTCATATACCGGTCTTTATCGTCACATTAAGTGATGTTGTGCTCATTAGCGGCTATATGCTTTATTTTACAGACGTTCCTTTGTGCCATATCAAAACATGACACGAGGTAAGCGTGTAAGGAACAAAAAGTTACTAATAAAATGACTTATCTTTGTATCCCAATCATTACAGGAAACAAGAAATCATGTTTTTTTTATATTGAAAAAAGAAAATCCCTCACATTGTTGAAACATTTTTACTTTAAAGATTAAGTTAAAAAGTCCAGCTGCAACTTGATAAGAATTTCCTACAGATCTATTCACAGGAAAACCAGCAGTCCAAACCTCACGATCAGACTACTGCAAATGAGGTTCTACATGGTTCTAACTACAACTCTATCCATGCAAGTGAGAATCACTACGGATCTGGACCAATAGTAGGAGTAGTATTTCTAAAAGTAACTCTGATGATGTTTTTATTTACTTGGCTGTGTAATGTTACCGTCAGAAGTTCCAATCGCTTCTGCAGAGTTGTGCTTATGCGGGATCGCAGCCTTGCCTGAAGTACACCTGCTCCCACGCCACCGTGCTCCACACACAGAAAAAGCTCCACAGGTTACGCAAGGTTCCACGGTCGAAGGGATTCTCGTCGATACCGCAGTGTTTGAGGTAGGAGATGCGGTGACGTGACATGAATTCCCAGGTGGTGGTGTTCAAAGACACCAAGTAAAGGTGAGAGCCCAGGAGGAGCAGCACGATCAATGCCAGCAGCGCCACCACAGCAGAGGTCACCAGCAGCACGCTGTTCGATTTCAGCCACACCATCCATGTCACGGCGTCAATGAAGCCTGACCTAAATATGGAGCAGCACGTCATTCTGGTTTCTCTGGAACAAGATAAGCTCAATCATCTTCATCAACATTACATTTAAACAATAAATGAATTAAATGTGTTTTTTACTAATACACTTAAAACTGTAATCATTGGTTTTGTGTAAGAAATAGCACTGGGGAAAACTATTCTGCTTCAACACCCTGTTGGTGATTATTTTCCTTTATTACCACAGCATAGCTAAATTCTTGAAGGTGACGTTTATGGAAGGAGTTGCCAGTGTCAGTGATGGCAGCTTTAACAGTCAGGGTCCGACTGATCTAGATTTCAGACACACAAAAGGCTTCAGTGTGAACGTCTTTCTGATTTCTTGGGAGCATGCAAACTTTTTTTACTCATTAATTCAAGTAAATGAAAAAGAAAGGCTGGTGATGTTCAACATAACTATAAATGGACAAAAAGTAATGTCATTCTTTATTAAATTAAAACCACACAACACACAGAGCGCAAAGCTTGGCCAAGCCCGGCACTCCTGCATCTGAGGCAAAATGTCAAAAATCGTTCCATCTCACAATGTTAAAGAGAAAAAATTCCTGGATGCTGAATCTGATCCGGATCATTTCCAAAATCTGACGGAGTTAAGTCTTATCCAAAGCCCCACGTCTGGTAGAATCTTCATAAAAACCTGGACGTGACTTTTTGCAAATAAAGTACACAGCACCCCCTGCTGGGCCTGCTGTAATACCACACTTGCAAAAAAACCCAAAACAAAATAAAGCAATACACGTTAAATAATGCTTTTAAAAATTCCTGGATCCTGAATTTGATCTGGATCGTTCCAAAATCAAATGGAGTTTTCCTTGTCCAAAGCTTCACCTCTAGTAGAAATATGAAAAGCTGCACATAACTATTTGTTTAATCCTGCCAAGAAACACACACCTCAGGGGTCATACATAACATATCAGAAGTAAATGTAATCATGGGCAAGTTGCAGTGGTACAAGAGGAATAAAACTCTTCAGTAATATAAACAGTAGCATAATTTTGGCCTTGGTCACCGCTCCCCACAGTGTCTGCTGTGTTTTGTCCCGTTCTGTGTTGCTTGGTAGGTTGTGCACACTCACCAGGCTATGTGTAGCCCCCAGAGCAGCACAACAAGCTGTACAGCCAAGTAAAGCACAAACCAGCGGTGGTTCCTCTCCCCCACGCAGTTCTCGATCCACGGGCAGTGATGATCATAGCGACGCACACAGTGCTGACACGTCTGGCAGTGTTTGGATCTCATCGGTTGCTTTAATAGGAACATGTAGTGTGAGAATAAAGCATGATTGGTCACATGGCAAAAGAAGAGATTAAAATCCACAGCATTCTCCACACACACACACACACCTGTAGCAGGCAGTGACCACAGCGACGCTGACGGAATGGTTTGGTTTGGGGAATCATGTCCTGTTGCTCATCAGTGATGCCAAAAGTGAACTGAAACAAAATGAGACACAGTGTTTTAATAAAACTGCATAGTAACAAGTAGGGAGAGTAAACCTCAGGCTTCTGTACTCATATACATGATAAATATTCCAGATCATTACATCCAGAATGCTCCATGGATAGTTTTTTTTTTTTTTTTTAATATGTCTATTTTGATCTTCCCATACAACCACCACCAACCAGGGAGTATATGCAGGAGTATGCATAAGCATACACGCAGGCATGCGCACACAGGAGTGTCCTAACAGACTCCGGGAAAACAGACAGCGGGAAACCCCCTTTGTACAAATGAACTTACAGATGCCCGTAATTGGCTGGTGATTGGCCAGTCTTCCTTCCCGTTTGAACTTGGCCAAATAGCTCCCATGGACCCTCCCATGGCTGCAGCACCAACCTGGATCTCCAGGTTAATACTTGCACACCTTGTCGATGCGCCACAGAGTTGGATGCAAAAATTGTTAAAATCGACCATCTGGCAATGGTAAAGAATCCTTTAAAAAAATCCCGGATCTGGATCACCACCAAAATCGAAAGCCGATGTAACATGGCAAACTTGCAATGACGATTTTTCGTGCAACCCTTAGACCGTGTATACAGAATGGTGCAATCCTGTATCATGTTTGCTTGGGTTAAAAAAATTGCAATATGTTGCTGAGCCTGAAGCTGCATTGAAAATCGTAACTGGTGACATATTATACTGGGATTGTACCAAAACCTTAATGGAGTGTTTCTTGGGCCATACCGCACCCCTCCCAAAAAAAATTCTTAAAATCCATTCGTAGCTTTTTGCATAAAGCTGCTGACAAACAGAGAGTAATAAATCTGTGATTTGAATTACAGCACACAGAACTGCTATTACAGGAAATGATTCAACACCTCCTGAGCAATCAGGTTTGAAAATTAAATAGCGCTTTTGTATAAAATAAATTGTAATATTAAAAAACATGAAATAGGCAACATTCTTTGTTATTCCTGACTCACTATATGTTGGTTTTTTAAAAAAAAAAATAGATTTCATATTCAAGCCAAGGCTTCTCTTAGCTGAAGCTGAAGACTGCAGGGCTGCAACTGGATACTCCGAGTTTCAATCCTGACCATTATAAATTCAATTACGGCTATAAACAGGATACACCAAGCCTCATGGTCTGGCCTTGAAATGCAAGGAATCAGCCAAAGCTTCCTGGAATTATAAAACCTAAATCAGTTTTGTTAAGGAGAAGTCGGGGGTGTCGAGCGCCACTGGGGGCGCATGTGGACACATGAACTGAGGAGGGCCTATGGCCTGCCAGTCTGAAATGTCATTTATTTGGTCCTCCATAAATCTTATGCAAATTGCTGACTTCCCCATCATGCACTCGAATTAATTATTGATCATTAACAGCATCAACATGAATATGAATACAGAAAGTTTAATATCTTTGGAAAGAGTGATCATATTTCCCTCATTTAAATTAATTTGTAATCCTGACATGGAGAACTGTCCAATGACATCATCTCTGATTAAATATATGTGTAAATTGTTAATGATTATAACTATAGAAGAGCAATTGTATGATTTACTGTACTATTTGATTACTGGATGATTTATGTGACTATTGTATGAGTAGTTTATTCACTGAAGTGAGTGAAAGATTATTTTATTTTGGCTATTCCACTCTGTATGAGCATTGCTCGGTTGACCTTGAACGCGGAACATTGGAAAAAAATGTCGGATCTTGAAAAGGGACAAAATGTCTGTCCTAAGGGGTAGGGGGCGTCGAGTTCAGACCCTTCAGGTCAACTTGACATATGATGTCATTTCTCAGAAAAATCCATAGTTAACAATGGGGTCTTGATGTACCAATCAGAGATGGCATATATGATGTCATTCTGTCATTTCTTGGAAACAGAGTTAGAGGGACCAATCAGAGTCTAGAGCTAGAGGATATATATATAAAACTATATAAGCCAATGCAGAGCTGGTAGACGGGGTCTGAGGTTTTTCTCTCGGAACAACTTCTTTTATGTGAATGATTGTCTGCTTCATTTTTTCCTGAAGGCTATATAAACAATTGAAAAATGAATCTGGATCTCTTGCGTCATGAACTGGACACTTTTTGCCAAAACAATACTTATTCTGGTTTTAAAAGTGCAAGTTTGTGCATCCTCTTTTAAACATATCATTAAAACAAAACAAAACAAAACAAAAAAACCTTGAAAACATGACTAATTAGTAATACTGCCATGCTGCAGATTTGGTGAGCTTCTTTGTTTCACGTTAACATTTCTGTGGTTTTTCCAGTTAGCTTTGATTAGCTCTGTGCCTTTTCCTTACTAGGCATGCACAAATTCAACAACAGATGAGGGATCAGGGTGAAATATTTGTGGCTGGTAAGTTTACACTACAGCAGTGGTTTTTAACAGGGATGTACAGTGTGACTTCAGTCCAGCTGATTCAACTGCTTTTTTGGGAAGCCCTCCCTGCACACGAAGCACTATATTTGTTGCTGATGAGACGATGAGGCACAAAGCCATCAAATCAGAGTCTGTCCAAGTCAGCAAAAACACAGGGCAAGTCATCATGTGATAATTTTTTTCATGAAAAGAAACATCACTCAGTCCTTCGTTGCTGTTCATGTCATCGCAATAAAAGCAGGTTGCAGGTTTGGATAAGAAAGCAGAAAAAAATCTGAGTGTGTATCAAAAGTTATTGGACGTTTTACCTGTAGGTCGCATTCATCAGCCAGCACGAACCCAGGATCCATTAAAGACACAGCAAAGTAGAGCAGCACAGAAAGCAGTACAAGTACAACGAAGAGTACAGGAAGCGTGAGTCGACCCGCCTCTTCCTCCCTCCGGAGATCTGCTCAATAAAAAGAACAAGAATGAAAAATGTACAACTACTGCTAGTATAAACATTAACTTAAACAAAGATTCATTTTATTCATTATGAGTTAGCCAGATGTGACGGTGACAAAACTACAACTGTATACTACAAAGTCAAACTTCAAAGTTTATTCGTCTTTTACATGTGTTGCAATTATATTTTATCAGCATCATCCAGCTGGGATTATTCACTAAAATAAACAGGATTCTTAACCAAAAGTTTGGAACTAAGAAGCACAAACCTGTTCCTGCATGACCATGCTTCTGTGAACAAAGCAAGGTCCATAAAGACAAAGGTTTACAAGTACTCACTTATCCGGCACCTCAAGCCACTGAATACCTTTCATGATCTGGAAAACTGACTACACGCCAGGTCCCCTCACCGGACATCAGGGCCTAACCTCACCAGCGGCTGAAGGAGAAAATCTCCCTGAGCAACATTCCAAAATCTAGCAGAAAGCCTTCTCAGCAGATGGTCAGATGTCCACACAGCTTCAGCCATATAGTGTTTTAATTCTGTGGTGGCTCATTCTAGGTATGAAACCAATAATTTACTGACTGCGCACTGTGCATGACGCTGACATGCATGTATGTACGGCTCCAGCTAACAGTGATGCTGTGGTCAGGCAATGACTGTGATAGTCTATAAGTGCACAAAATTATTATGTAATGCGTGTATTCATGGAGACAGTAAAAATATTACAATATTTAAAACCCTAACTGCACTGCAGTGCCTGATGCCCTCATACCAGACCCACATGCACTACCGTGTTCACTACAAAACATCATTTAACAGGATCATTTATATGGTTCACTGAGAGAGTGTAAATCATACATACTAACAAACGGACAGCTGTACTTCTAAAAATATAAAGTAATCAAATATCCGTACAGTACGTAGGCGTAACCTATAATATGACACCTGACTTATGACTGAGCTGAATGAAATTATTCTGTTTATTGCAACTGGAGGGGAAAGGCAGCAATTTTCCGAGGTTTAACCATCTGGTTTTGGTGATTCTGTACCCTCAGATCCCTCGTTTCTTTCTGGACATGAGTGGGTCTTGATGTGGTGTTCTGCTGTATTCAATTCAAATTTGATGTGGGGTGCATTTTGAAATACTTTTCTGTTTAGCATGGTTGTAAAGAGTGTTTATTTGAGTTATTGCCTACTGGACTCAAGCTGGTCATTCAATTTCTTGTTTTATATA
>JBCNYH010000005.1:20163534-20173869 GCA_039654325.1 Tandanus tandanus
ATATGTATGTGTGTGTGTGTATGTATATGTAACTTTTATTTATTTTTTAACCCTCGGTTTGTGTGTGAGGTCACAGGTGAGGCTTTGTACAAGGAAGGCCCTGTTAGATTGCGGAGGCAATCCAGATCAATTTCATGATCCAGGATTTTTTTTTTTTTAACATTCTGAGAAATGATTTTTAATACATCAATTCATATCATTCGGACCAGGCTTGGTGGAGGTTTGTACTCTGAGTGCTCTCTTTTTATTTTTTATTTTTATTTATTTTTTTACTGAATATAGCTAGATTTCACCGATTTGTGAGGCAAGTGATACGAGATATGAAATGTTAGTGAGAAGTCCTAATCTTCTGTTCTCATCGTTCTGTAGAGGGTTTGCCTGGATCTTTGTAGCTCGTCTAGACAAATCTAATCCTTCTAATCTCTGTCAGTGATATCTTGATCTTCTGACCTCAGCTAGGGTTGTCTATATCTTCAGGTCTCTTGAGCAAGGGAGATCCGGGTTGTTGTTGTTGCTGTTGTTATTATATAATCTTCTTGATTAGTGACATCTTTTGATCTCCAAGAGGGCTGTCTGAATCTCTAGCTCTCTTTTATTACTGTGTTTTGCTCTTGAGTATTAGAGGTATCAGTGACATTTTGTGGGTGGCACGGTGGTCCTGGGTTCACGTCCCTGGCTTGGTGGTGGCGTTTCAGTTTGGTGTTTGCATGTTTTCTCCGTGCTTGTGGGGGTTTTCCTTGGGTACTCTGGTTTTCTCCGACAGTCCAAAGACATACGCTTTAGGCTAATTGGCTGTTCCAGATTGCCCCCAAGTGTGTGTGTTGGCTTGTGATGATGTGGTAAGTTGTTCAGGGTGTACCCTGTCCTCGCTTAGTGTTGGCAGAGATAGACTCCAGCCTTCTCGCGACCCTAATTGGATTAAGCGATTCGGCGAGTGAGTGTCAGAGTAACATTTTGATCTCTGTCTCGTGAGATTTATAGATCTGTTATATTGTTAGCGAGAAGACGTGTTGATTACACTGTACAGATGTAATTTTGTTTTGATCAGCGTACATGGAGCTGTTTTCACTCTCACTGAATGTTCACTCGAATCAGGTGTGTACAAGCAGGTGATGTGATGAAGGTGATGATTTGGTCTATAATTATCTTTTACAAGCTGTTCAACAAACCACAACGGGAGAAACAATCATTTCCTTCTCAATGTCATCATTTCCTTACTGAGTATTAAAAGGGCTCATGCTCAGACTTTTCTTATTTCTTTAATTTCCCGTTCTGCAATGTTTTATGTGGTCGTTTTACATAGATTTTAGAGTCGTATGGGATTTTCGAAGAGCGGTTGAAGCTTATCCAGCACAGATGCCCAGGTGCAGATGGGCCTGCAGCTTATTTGCAGGGGGTATTAACAGGGTTAACGTTGCTGTTGTGTGGGTTTGATCATGTGGATTCTTTTCAGCTGTGTGTGTCTGAAGTGACAGGTATTTTTAACCAGCGTGGGACACTTGAGGCGAAGATGCATATTCATATTAGCAATCCATTCTGTGCAGCTCGCCTGAAATGGGGTTTTGTCTCAGTGTGTGGGTGTTCAGATGGTATTTTTGGGCGCATGGCATGGCGTGTTAGCACTGATTCCCTGGTGGTGCCAGGCACGTTTGTGTACTTGTTGCACTAAAATGCTCCACTGCATTCATCCCGCACAATGCGTCGTCTGTCTTCTGAGCCCAGGCATGTAGGGGTTATGTCCCAAACTCATTATCATTCCTTCAAAAGAGATGGAGAGAGGGAGGCATATGCAGGGCAGAGCGAACGCATGTTTCTTGAGAAGCAAAATGCAAAAAGAAGCAAGAAATAAAAGGCGAAAGCAGTGGCCCGGGAGAGAAAGAGAAACACAGACTCGAGTAATACTGTAGACAGAGGGCTTTTTGTCCCCCTAAGCCACACTGTTCCATCTCTTTCTTTCCCTCCTCCCTAGTTCTTTTCTCTCATATTTCTCATTCCCTCCCTCTTTTATCCGGGTGGCCTATGCTCGTGTAGCAGCCGGTTAACAAAAGCAAGCCCCCTTTTTTTTTTTGTTTAAGAGCGAAGACACGCATGAGTTGACACGGTGAAAGAGGAGTTCAGGACTACAGACGAAGACGAAGTATCAGCGTCAGATTTCTTCCCGAATGACTGAGGCTGGGAAGCGACGAGGGCTTGGGCGGTTCACTGGGTTGCCGTGTATAGGTTGAGAAACACTGACGTTTGGCACAAACATTGTTACGTGTCCTCTATATCAGACGGCACAATGGGCGGGAATGTGGTGAAGAGAGGCTGTTACTATTGCGATCTGGAAGACTTGACTTCAATAAATAGAAATTTGTAGATATGGGTAAACATCTCGAATAAAAAAAAAGTGAACGCTTTTCAAACTCTGCATCTATTTTTTTTTTCCCCCTTCGTCTCTATTTTCTTGCCCATTTGGTCTTGCCAAATCCCACCCACTATTAAATCTCTCCATTATACAACAGCTACCGACTGAGGATTCCCAAGGCAAGCATGCTTCTTCTGAAATGTGAAACCAGGGCTACACTCCATGGAAAACACTATCTGCCCTCTTCTTCATACATGACCTCACGGATGCCCGTGATTTGGCTTCGGCTGCTGGGGGTTGACAAAGAAGAAAGTGTCTTGCCTTCCCATCCAGAGAACATGGCAGATTTAAGACGCTGCTGTCTTAACTTGTATGTAATATCATTGTGATTTGAACACATGACCTTCAGAAGATAGGCATTCAGAACTCCCTCGGCTATTTACGGCAGCTTCCGTTGTTCGAAAATAGCTGCATTGGGGGCCATTTTGGCTTAGAGGCCAGCTTAAGTTTTTGTAGAAATGCGGCAGGGGTGAACCGGGTTTTTATAACACAGCATTCTTTTGGCTTTCTGTGTACAAATGTAGATGTTTGGCATTAAAGATTACATGTTAAATAAAAAAATCAATCTTGTTGTTTGAGGTAGATAGGCTAATTTTATTAATTTATAAACAAAAATGATGAGCAATATGGCAGCCACTGGGGAAACCCTTGTTGATGGTGGAAACCACCACGAATAGCCAAGGGAGTTGTGTAAACCTCCTGAAATAGCTGAATGCACCTGCCCCATATAAAAGTAGTACTGGCTCCAAAGTACCCATGATGCAATGCCCAAACGACAATGTCCTCTCCACTCGAGGCATGTTCAGTAAGAAATCAAAGCGTTTCCCAAGTGGATGATGATGTGAATGGTAAGTTGTTGCACCACTCGAGCAACATCGTTTATCTCCTTCTTTCCCATCTTTGTTTGGTTCAGATATCACACAGATGCTTGTATAACTGCATGACGGTTGCTTGTTTGCTGTGAAGCGAAATGATGAGCATGTTTACGAACTTGCCGATTTGTGCTACCTGATACCATGAGGTTAGGGTTAGGGCTAAGATTAAAATTATTTTCTGCTATAGATTTAGCACGGCGTTATTGATGAGCAATGATGAACAAACAATCGGAACACTGTCATTACGTCTGTTGCTGCACATCCAGAAGACGTTTCAAACTTCATTCAACGTTTTGAGGTGCTGCTCACCGGCACCTCAAAACCCTTTAAGCCCCACGAGTGCTGCGAAGCTTCTTATCTAAGAAATAAAACTTGTCAGGCCTTGTTGTAATTGGGCAATAATCAATGACGGGGTGGGGTGATGTTACATGAGACCTCATAAGATTGATTAGTTTCCTGTAAGAGCATGTTGCAAAATGTTTATTCGTCTTACACTGCAGAAGTTTCCCAACAGTTACACTTTTCTCTCAATTAATCAACGACGTGAGCACATTTTTAACCATTTAGGTATGTTTGGGTGACGAAATATCCGCAAGCCTGTTAGTTTTTTTTATCGATCGCTTTTTAAAAGCTGCAAACAATTGTTGCCTCTAAGTGTTATCCTTTCCTTTTATCTCTCATGACATTAATCAGACAAAGGTTAATCAAGCAGTGACGTTACTGAGAAACCAGGAAGTGCAAATCCTTTGTTCTGAAGACTTCACTGGTGCTGCGGTATAAAAAGATTTAGTGTATACTAAATGGGAATAATACAATCTTTATCTTTATCATTATTTCTACTGTCCATCTGGAGGACTATTCGAAGATTAGTATTTTCTACATGGGAACATAAGAAAAATAAACGAAATCAAGATATTTATCGTCCCTTTTTACCCATTTCCAGCATTAGGCCTTATAGCTGCAGGTGATTTCTGTGCACGCAGGACTGTTCTAGCAAAGTATAAATGTTTTTCTTTCTTTCTTTCTTTTTAAATGCTAAGGCCATACTGTGTAGCTTTCAATATATTTTTAGTGGTGGCACTTTGTAGGATTTCAGAATCAGTGTCCTTGACAATCTGAGTGTTTGTCTGCCATTTTGATTCAAGCATTAACTCGGGATAATAAGGAATTATTGAATAAGGCGAAGTATGATCTCGAGAATTATTCGCCTTGTCGGATAACACCCCTCGAGGCTAAATAATTCTTTATCATAGGACAGCCGAATTCGAATTGTTTCATTATTAATTCAAAATATTTTCATAGTAGTCACAGTATTATGTTGTATGTGCCAGTCGTGCAATATTCATTTAACTTATCTGATCGCAATGATGGAATAATTGAGTTATCCAACGGCAGTGATGTGATACTGAGATTTATTTGATGGCTTTCCACTAGCCAGAAACAAGAAACTCTGTTGAATGAATAATATATACCCACCTCACAGACTCTGAATAAACCTTCAATCAACTAAAAATAAACTATGAATATTTTAGTTTGATTTTCTTATGTTCCTGTATAGTGTATATACTAAAACAATTATTAGTCTTTGGCTCAGTTCATATCCCTGAACAGTCTCGGGGACTATTCAGTAACTGTAGTATAAACGAGATAATGTGGTGTACTGAAGTGTTTTATTTATTTATTTATTCATTCATTTATTAATGTGTGGAATGTGCTTCACTTTCATACTTGCCAACAAAATGTATAAGTAGTGAGCCGTGTGGAGGGTGTTTAAGTCATGAATAACTCAGTCTTTTGAGGAAAAGATATATATATATATAAAAAAAGAGGCAGTTGTATAAAAAGGAGTGATGTAAATTGACTGCACTTGGCATAAACTGCATTCATTAAAAAATATATATTTTTAGATCAGATGCCTTGCTGGTGCGGCAGGAATCTTTTGGCTTTAGACGGAATGATAAATGACTGACGTTTACTTTTTTTTCCTGAAAATGACAGCCGTGGCTTTATGTGCAGTATGGGGATGTGTTGTGTGGCTGGGGTTGTCTAGGAAACCCGTGAGCGAGAGAGAGGGAGGGAGGGAGAGAGAGATCCCAATGATCTCTGGATATTATGATGCTCGACTGTAATTGTAATCATTTTTGAGCTGCTGCTTCAGGCTATTTCCTGTTGTGCTCACCCTCCCAATACACGCACTTGATCACTCTCACTCTCGCTCACTCACAGCAGTGATTCAAGTGTGTCTCACTTTTTTTTTTTTTGAAGTCACAACATGAACTCTGTCCTGAGTTTGTGTCTCTAATTTGGATGGAACCAAGCAATGTGCCAGACACTGATTTAGTACAAAGACTCCAGACACACACACCCCGAGTCATGCTTATGTAGAAGCTTAGCGCACACACTATTGGTTCCAGTATGTGGTTTATTTGTGCCTGGGTACTCGGCCATTTGTGATCAAAGTCAAACCACCCGGTATCAGTTCAATACACGCGCACACACCTTAACACTCCCAGTACAAACAGGGATCACTCATGATAACCGTTCCAAAAGGGCAACAGCAACTCGTGCTACAATTGATCCTACTTCCATTTTTGTGATCTTTCCACTCAGGTGAGAAAGCAGAAACCTTCAGTGTGTAGAAACCTTCCAGCATGTAGCTTTTCAGTGTTCTGGTAATGCGATTAAAGTGAGGGAGGTGGATTAGAACCCTGATCAGGGTACGTCTGGAACCACGTCTGGGTCAGTAACAATCCTGTGTCCTAATGGTGGAAAAATCACAAAAAACTAGGGCGAAGAAGCATGAGATTTAACTAAACTAAGGGTTTAGTTTAGGGCAGAACTGAATCAGAGGAGCTGCTTATTTTATAATAATTACTGATAACGTAGAATTTCTCTCTCTGTCTCTCTTTGTCTGTCCCTCTGTATCTCCCTCACCTGTTTATGTCTCCTTTGCTCTGTAATTCTTGAGCCTAGTCTGATCAGTAGGTCTGTAATGTCTTTAATTTTCTGGATGAGTGAGCAGAGAGAGAGAGAGCGTGAGCTGGAGAGAGAGAGAGAGAAATAAAAAGTGGTTCAAGTGCAGCCCAGCTCCATAAAGCTGTAACAGGGCTGCTGGACATTTAGCACTGAGATTTAAAGGTTTATAAATCCACTCATACAAACACTCGTGCCTTATCTGCCCTTAGCGTTTTGCTGATTTTGCCCCTGCTGTGTTATGAAAAGCCTCCATCCTTCCCTTATCTCTGTTCTACAAACACGACAAGCCCACATTATACTGACTGTACCACGCTCCGGCTGGTCTTCCCTGCTGATTTAAAAACAATGGGGAAAAAACAACATTTGTCACTTCAGCAGACGTTTCTTTTAAGTGGATTGCGGATGTTCACCCGCTTTAATCTGTAACATGCCTTTCCTCGGTTTTGTTGTTCTGTTGTGTCTGTTATGTGTTGTTGTTCTTTTTTTAATCAATCTCTAGTGCATGTATATCTTTGATGTATACTACAGGGAAATGGTGCAATTTGATTGGTTCATTATCTCAGGATGATTAAAAATTAGTATATGGTGGATGCAAGCAGTGCAATCTGATTGGTTACGTATCAGGGGATTAAAAAGAACGATCCCAGTAGATACTGCTTTAATCAAAGGAAAGACAATTTGTCAGAGTTACTTGGAGCAGGCAGTGTTGTCACACCTAAAATGGAAAAATGAATCGGTCTCATTTTAGTTTGTTTATCTCGTGTTTCTTTGTAGTAAACGAGAGTGGGCTGAAAAATTCATAGGCTGGCTAAGGAGTAATGCCAGAGCAATGCAATCTGAGAGCTTTTATGCCAAAGAGATCTAAGTAGAACACTGATGGAAGAAGTGTGTATTCCGCATGGGAGAACATGTTGGAAAACAAGTGATTTGGTCAAATGCGTCATGGTCAGCCTATGGATTTTTCAGCCCACCCTTGTATACTAAAGCTCTGAATGTGTATGACACCACGTTATTATATCCAGCATGATTTTCTTATTTTCCATGTAGTGTATACTGAACTCTGAGTATAACAACGTTAGCTACACAATGCTTAACCCTGTTCAGAGTGCACGAAACTCACCCGCCCTGCCTCTGTAGTACAAACATTCATTCTCGAGGATTATTCAGCAATTTCCTCCTCGCTTTTGGCGAATAACTTTTACATACATGTTATATAATTGGTCTACATGAAGCACATGTCATTGCTCTTGTAAGATACGTAACAAGGCAGGATTTGTGTAGGAGTGAGGTGGTTTTGTTCCTGGGTGTGGAACGACTGAGAGGAGTATCTGGGTGTGGACAGTTCAATTAAAGGGACACGCTAGGATTTGAAAGCCAGTTGCGATTACATGTTTCTAATTTTGTCACGGTTCTCTGCAGAAAACTACAACTCGAAGATCACTTAAACCAGTTGTCGAACAGATCTTCATTTAATTCACCGACACTTCATAAGAACATAACTGGCTTAAATATTTCATGTCAGTTTGATCTTATGACCAGTTTGTAGGGTTGTGATGATGTGTTTTAACCTCTTAACATTTCTACATGTCATCATTTACATACCAAGCTGTAAATGGCTGTAAATAGTGTTATTAATTAATAGTTTGGGTATTATAATTATTACTAAATTTTTTCTGGTGTTGGAGGAATAAAACGCTTCAGGATGTGTTAAAATTGGAAATCAATCAACATCTGGGTGATACCAGCCAACAACTGCCCCTGAACAAAAATCAGTTTTAAGGTTTATCCATTCGCTTCTCAGTAACAGCTCTTATCCTTGATACGCGTACACGTGCTACGGACGGGGTGGATGGAAGACGGATGAAAAAAAACCCATTAGATTATCCCTTTAACAACAACAAATCTCACAGATCCTTGAATAACACGTCCAAGCATTCACAGCTCTGCTTTGGGTTCAGGAATCTGCCCTCTCTAGAGTAGCATTCTTCCTTGGGAAACCTATTCTTTTTATTTATTCATTTATTTTCTCCAAAAGTTTTTCTTTGGTTTGTATTCCTCTACACTTCTCTGAGATGGAGGTTGATTTGAGCGAAGCCCATAATCCTGGCAGCCTCTCGCTGAAAATATCATGTTTCAAGTGTTCCCTCTACACACCCACCCACACATTCTCTCACACTCGCACTCACTCTCACACAGTGAACCTTCAGAGCTGTATATGTATGTGTATTTTTATACAAGCTGTGAATCGAGGGTTTATTGAGCAGCGTAAAGGACTGGAGCGAGTTTTATTAGTATGAGTATCTAATTAGTTGATGTTGAACGACACTCAGCTTTCAGATTGCCCCACCCGCTATTATGTTAAAAAGGTGACTGTAGTTATTATATAACTCCATGTTGCTTGTATACTGATCTTGATGTATGTAGGATTAAAAAAATAAATAAGTACATTTTGCAAAATTATACAGTTACCCGGATGAGAGATTACTCTGCCGGGGAAAGAAATTCCCAGGGTACAGCTGGAGCACACTTCTCTGACTACTACATCCCATGATGCAATGTGGTGATTTCCAACTTGGTAAAAAATAAAAAGAAACATGGAAATTGTAAATGGCTTTTATTCCTGCTCTGAATATAATAACTCAAATCAGATAGTAAATGCATGTCCTGTATCAAATTATGCATTTTGGTGTAATATATTTTTATATGACAGTGAGTTCTGTATATGTAAATCTGCTTTTTGAGAGACAGGAGAAGAGAGAAGCCCATAAGGGAACAACTGTCGATCTCTTATAATGAAAGTGTTATCAGGAACTAACTTGTTTTGGAAGACATTCCAGTATATTAAAAATAATGATAAACATATACCAGATATCACGTGTTCTTTAAGTAATGAAAAGTTATTTGTTGATTTAGGAGAAATTAAACACGCAAGAACGCAAAGTTAGGAAAAAAATATTTTTAAGGTAGTGACGGCATATTTTTATTTTATAGTTGTCATGTTACGTTTTTAGCTAGCGGACTGCAAGCTGTTGTGTTGGATATGATGACTATAATTTAGGATGGGTGATATCACTCATCCGGATTGAAAGACTTTTATTTTATGAGTTTTTTTTTTTTTTTTTACAAAAATGACCCTGATATACTTGATTAAAATTATTTTTTTAATTATTAGTAATAATTGTGTTTTAACTCACAGTATTCTCTTATTTTAAATTAATTATTTTTATTGAGATTTTTTATATTAACATTTTTAGTAAGAACAAATACCTATTTAACTTTGACAAAAAAATAAAAAATAGCCCTCAGTCCATGCATGGTATTATAAGTCATGTCCAGTCCCAAGATGGACACAAATTCATGATGGCAGCTCCAGTGGCCATGATGGATATCGGACCTCAAGGAAAGTTGATGAGGTTATGCAGTCCCAACATCCACACCAAAAATGTTGATCGGTGATGGTGTTTTTTAGGTAGATGGCAACTGCGGCGGCCATATTGGATATTAGACCACGACGAAAAATGATAGGCTTGTGTAGGTGTACAGTCCCAACATCCACACCAAAAGCGTTAATGATTAGTGATGGCAATTTTTTTAGGTAGTGTTCGGAACACAAATTTAAGACGGCAGCTGTACAACAGATGTTGGGTTTCCTAAATCAGTTTTAACGAATTACTGAAAGTCTCACTTTTACATGGAAAATGTGAATAGAGCTCTGTGGTAAGCGATCGGACACAAACAGCACTTTATATAATCTGCGTCAGGCGTCCTGGAGGAGTTATCTGTTAAAAACCACTTTAAACGAATTCTGGAAACAGAACAGGCATTGTTAAATGACCCAAATAACTCCTCGATGTGCTGGTCACGTTAAACGTGAGCTGGTTTAAGATGCTGGCGATGGTTAAATCCAATCAGCTGGAATTCTTCTGAAGAGCCAGACAATTTACAAACGCTGATCTCCGCTGTGATATTTAACAGGCTCTCTCGCTCTTGCCTCTTGTGTTCTCTCTCACACACACTCTAACTCTCTCTCTCTTTCACACATTAAATTTCTCTCTCTCTCTCTCTCACACATGAATT
>JBCNYH010000005.1:20182554-20198633 GCA_039654325.1 Tandanus tandanus
CTCCAGCGTGTTCTGGGTCGGCCCCGGGGTCTCTTCCCGGTTGGACATGCCCGAAACACCACACCAGGGAGGCGTTTTGGAGGCATTCTAATCAGATGCTCGAGCCACTTCAACTGGCTCCTCTCAACGCGAAGGAGCAGCGGTTCTATAAATGTAAACATGCATAATGAAACGTCTTGATACATACGCAAAATATCATGCTTAGAACACCGCACGACTAGTCAAATTTGTAAACTAAAACTAACTGTTGTGTAGTAACAGTTGGGTTAAAGATGTAGGGGATGATTGAAGGAGACTCCGGGCTCAGTATTTTGTAACAGTAATCGGTAATTTGTTGTGTGTGTTGGCCCTGCGATGGACTGGCAAAGTGTTCAGGGTGCACCCTGCCTCCATCCAGAGTCGGCCAAGTTAGGCTCAACCCAAGGAGGATAAAGCGGTTTGGTGAATGAGTAGGTCAAACCTGTGACTGTGACCTGATTAATAATAACCTGTATTCCCAAATAAATTGCTGTGATATAAGAGGACTTTGCACCACGTCCTTATGGTATCACAGCACTTTTTTATTTATTTATTTTTTTCCTAAAGCACCATGCCAGTAAGCAGTTTACTGTGTAATGAACGTGCAAGTGTAGTGAGAGAGTGAAAGAGTAAGAGAGATGCAATTAGACAGAGATTTGAGATGTAAATAAGATTTTTTTTAATCTAACACTGCTTTTTTTGTCATTTGTTTATTTTATTTTTTACTGTTTGGCGTAACAGCTTTAACAGTTTTGAATGAATTACAGAGTAAGGTGCATTTGGTGCAAGTGGATCTGAATAATTCTGTAAGACAAAAATGGAAATTGTGTATGGATGGACTTTGGTACACAACATGGAGTGGTGTTTGTTTGTTTTTTTTTCTCCTCCCTAAAATCACACAGTAGAACTCCCTACTTGGCCACGCTCCTGTATGCCAAGACAGAGCAACCAAATGTGTAGCGAGACTGCAGCTTAATATCCATTTTCTAAGCTTAATCTTTAGACATTTACCTGAATTCAGTTGCTTGCCAGATTTGTACTGAATCGATCTTACAGCTGAGACAGAATCTAAACTAGAACATGCATTTAGTAACTGCTGGTCAGGGTCACGATGGCTCATGGGAATAGATGACTGCTCCTGTTGCAGGGCACCATGTTCATACACAAACACACACATGCACACACTCACTCGCACCTCGTTATCTTGGACGGTTCCCTTATGGGCATGTTTTTGGGAGGTAGATTGAAACCAAAGATGCCAGAGACCTGGACTCGGAGAGAACATGTACAGAAACTCCATACAGAGGAACTTGAGTTCAGGTTTGTAACAGGGTTGGAGCCTGTGAGTGTAAGGCATCACTGCTACTCGGTGCACTACTATTTACACTGATCAGCCATAACATTAAAAACAATGAGCACTGACAGGTGAAGTGCATACCTTTTGATTATCTGGTTACAGTGGCACCTGGTAAGTAAGTACCAGTGAAATGGCTGCCGGTTTGACAGCGGTCATGCAACCAGCACTGCTACAGGTGTCAACAGTAACAACGCAGCGTTCAGAAGCTGTCAACAAGCGTGAACATAAAATCTTAAAATAAAAAAATTGCTCTAAAATTTGCTGAGGTTGCTTTAAAATGATGAAGAGTCAGTCTGTTGTAACAGTCAATCAGAATGAATGAGGTTGCCTGTAGCTTAGCGTATATGCTGATTTCTTAAATGAACTTTCAAGTTGTGTCTATTTTATATTTTATAGTTTTGTTTATAGTGGCTCACAGTGGTGCCAAATTCTACATGTCTTGGAATAAAATACATGTCAGACATTTTGTACTTTTTTATTTATTTATTTATTTATTTTTTAAAATGCATTTTTGGCCCCTGAAAATGCATGTACATTTACGGACCAGTTGCAGTTTGTACGGACCAGTAGTGATTCGGGACCATATGGACCAGTAGCAATTTCCATGAGTTTGCCACACTGGCTTAGGACCCATGACAGTTGCAAATCCTCTGCCACAACGTGGTTGAAATATCAACATTCCAGACAAAATGGCTATGATAAAGTGTGTGTGTGTGAGTGTGAATAGTTATCATTCCCCCGTGGTTTTAAAGCTTTCAGAATCGTTTTTACCCACTATCAAATCCCCAAATTATAGGCGAGGCCTGTAGATTTGTGGTGCTAAACATCATGTCAAACATCGTACTTGTGCTAAACGTCATACTTATGTTAAATATTCTAAAAGGACTGGGAGTGTTGTTGCATATGATCATGCTCTATTTATTAGAGATTTGTAGAAATGCCACAGTATCAAAAGAAGTTATAGCCCCTTTTCTTGACCGCTTTTCTGCCATAATAGGTCCCTTAACTGATCCTTTTATTTTTCTACTTATCGTGATATTCAGCAGTTGACATCTGTAAGGACATAACGGGATCATGGGTAGACGTGAACTTTGTGCTTGTGAACAGACATATCTGGACTGGACAGATTGATATCTGTAGCAGGTTGTTGTACTCTGTTGTAGCAGAAATTGGCTTTAGTGTTCTGGTAGTTATTGTACCTGTTTGGTTGCTCTGCTAAGAAAACCATAAAGCAAGTGCCGTAACATTTTGTTATTAAAAAACATCCCTCTACATGCTGCTCAGAGTAAAGGCACTATACACTATATACTATATATTTTATTAGTAAAAAAAATTTATAACCAAAAGCCATTTTTAACTTTTAATCAGGAGCTTCAGGGGAACTTCCTAACCCAAAAGCAACCCCCCCAACACACACACACACACACACACACCATAGGTACTGCAGGTGTGTGTTTAAATTGCAGATGATTTAGAATATGATCATTCTTACATGGTTTCTTTTCATGGCTAGAACCTTTGTGACACCTGCACAGAAATATATAAACCTGTACACACACCCGGACTGAGTTCATGTGACAGTGTTACATAAGTGTCCTTCCCTTTTCTGCTTGTCCTTCTGTGAGTCAGCGCAGGTGTAACCTAATCTCTGTAAACAAGGGATTGTTTGGGCACATGTAGTCTGTAGCTGTGTTGTTGTGTGTTTCCTTGTGAGTGCAGAGTCTCTTGTGTTACTTATGGAGGGCTACAAGATTTTTGCAGCAAGCATGCAAGCGTTTCTGATTGTGTCAAGTTTAAGTATTGGTGTTATTGCACTGGTAGTTTACACTTCATTACAGTGATAGTAATCAGGAACATCGCATTCGTGCGCGTGTCTGTCTGCGTCTGTGTGCGTGTCTGTCTGCGTCTGTGTGCGTGTACCACTGCAGTGATTCTAGCTCATTATTTTGAACCAGATGTTTTCTGCTGGCATGCCAAAAGAAAGACCTTTAATGCAAGCGTGTGTGTGTGTGTGTGTTGTAGAGAGCAGATGGACCTGTAGCTCTGTGAGTAGAGTTATAAATCTTCAGAAACAGCTCATATAACCATGCGAGATTCTCTCTGGCCTCTCTCTCCCCACATTCCTTCATCTGTTAATGAAAACAGCTAGATTTTCAAATATAAGTAGGATGTACACCATAAGGATGGATGAGTAATTTGCGTAAGATTTCCAATGCGCTAGAACAAGATGTCCACAATTAATAAAATGGTAAAAATGAGTAAGAAACATTTATTGTATTATACACCTTGCATTAGAAAGCTGGTCATCTAGCTGCTTAATCTAGAGATTTTTATTGCATAATGGAGTAAAACGAATTTTACTTTCTTGTTGTAAATGGTTTAGGGTGGGTGTTATTTATTTATTTTTTTAGGTAGCAAATTCAACTGCTTTTGAAATCCAAATTGCATTTCAGAGATTCTTCCCCGTCTCTTAATGTTATGGATACCAATACTACTATAGTTCCAGGAAAATTATTATTTTTATGTTTCAGAACTAGTCACAGTTTATTGACGTCTCAATCAAACGTCCTTTAGAACCGTACGTGACTTACCTTCACAGGTGAGGCTTGTTCCACAAAACTGGATAAATTTGCCTCCACGAGTGAGTCAGGGACACCCGAGTCCTGCTAGTGTGAAAATGAGTGTGTACATTTCGAGAGCTCCAGCTGTGAAATGACTGGCATGCGTCTTCCCATCTCGCGTCAAGTGGATCTCTACCGAAACACTTGAGTGATTCCATACCAGTGTGGAAAACTGGAGAGTGTAAAAATGCTTGTGCCTATTTGTTGAGAACATGATGGAGCTATAGGTAGTTTGTTGGAAGGGAAGTATGCATGAAGAATGTTTTATTTTCCTGATCCCAATCAGCCCTCAGAGAGGCCATGAATCAAAGCCAATATACACCCAACAATATTATCAGCCTGCATTCCTGAGATGTGCATCAAGCGATGGGCTTTCCAGATTTTTATTTATTTTTTTTTGCTTAACACCCCCCATTTTTATACAAAGCGGAGCTTTCATGCTGATTTATGGTTCATTTTAAACATGGCAACCCTGATTTTCACCAACGCATGTCAGAAAAGTTGGCCAATCCAAAAATCACAACGTGCATTTTGCGACTCCGTGGGATGCTAGCTTTAAGCACTTGAAACAGCACGAATAAGCACACAAGTATGTGAATTGAGACTGTACATTTCTCTAGACATCCGTGGTGGTGTTTTTCCTCACATCCAACTAGGGTGAAGTATTAAACATATTGAATGATAGTATATTTATTTTTTTTGTCTTGATTTTGATATATCGCCCTAAGGCATCGTAAATTTGTAACACTTTTTACAAAATTGCAGGCGTTCCCTCAGCTGTAAATAAGAAATGCACTCACTCAGGCACTATAGCACATACGCATGCCTTATGTCAAAGACGTATGGGTGAAGTTACTATAGACGGAGTAGGACCACCCTGTAGCCCCTCCATGATGGATTACCATTATTAAACACAGCTTTCTGCTGGAGCTTTTGGCAGAGGTGAACTTGCGACGATCCTTTTTTGGTCTCTTTCTTCATTTTACTGCAACTTATCAGCTCTGATTTTAAAGGACACCATAAATTAAGACCTAAAGGACTTGCATCCATGATTACTAGTGTTGCATCAAAAAATAAGGCAGCATAGTGTATGATACTGCATTATAAATTCTAAATCGGCTCTCAACGTGTTAAACGTCTGCACTGGTTATATCTGGCTTTTATCCAGAACCCAGGTTAAGCTACACAGGCTGTAGAACCTGATACGTCATCTTGCAAGCTCTCTGATGAGCTCCGCAGCAGTTGTATGTTTAGATCTTAAGTCATTACAAAGAATGAATGTGCTTGTAAGAATTGCACCTGTGTCGGCTAAAAGGTACAGCGTCGTGAGCGAGGTAGCGTTTTTGCTCAGCTAGCATTCGCCTTGTAGATTAACTCGCATAATTAAGTGTGGAGGCGTGTGTGTGTGTGTGTGTGTGTGTGTGTGTGTGTGTGTGTGTGTGTGTGTGTGTGAGAGAAGCTTTTTGTGTAGTTTGTTAGTTCTCAGTCCCCGCTTTCTTCCTGCCTCTCCTGTACTTTATGCAATCCAGATGAGGAATGCTTCTGGAGTTTGCCGTTTTTTTCTATTTGTCACAGATGTCTGATTGGGGGGGGTGTTTGTGTGTGAGAGAATGCGTGCCAGTTCTAACTTGATTAGAAACCCAGCGGATGTATCGTTTGACTTCCTTTCTCTTTATCTGCATAAAGTTGTAGATTTTCTACACGCTCAGACATGTTGCTTGGCTCGGGTTGACATGAAGTTGTTTTAACCTGCCTGGGATTTATTTACTCCTTTTAAAGACCCTTTTAGCTTTAATCATTTAACATCAACGTGCTTGGATAGTATTTCGCCTCATACAAGCGCTACAGAAAACAATTCTTCCAGTACAGATGTGCTACAGGCAACACGAGCTGTAAAGCACTCTGAAATACAGTATGAATTATGCAAAACATTGTAATGCAAAGGGTTTGCCAAAATTAGTCGATGTTATAAGTGTTGTTTGCATGGTAGTACTCAATAGGCTAAATGTGAGATGTTTAAACTAGGGTAGGACATTTAGAAGCGGGGCTAGAATGAGGTCATGTTAAAATTCTTGCACAACAACAAACCAAAAGATATGCTATTGTCTCTGCATCAACTCCAGCTGTTAAACACAATGCAATACGTAGTATTAGTATGTACTTAGTAGTACATTTTTAGTGGTCATAGACATAGCTATTTTAAAATAGAATTTTCTGGAAACACACACACAAAAAAAAGCGTCCAGATCAGAGATAAGAGAAGAATGGGCAGATTGGCTCAAGCTGAGAGAAAGGTTGCAGTAACTCAAATAGTCACTCCTTACAACTGGGAAGAGTGGAAAAATACCTCGGAATGCTCAGCATGATAAACGCTGAAGCAGGTGAGCTACAACAGCAGGAGACCAGTTCTGGGTCTACATTTTTAGGTCATTTCGCCCAGAACTCCAGCCAGAAAGAGGGAGCTGGTGCTTCAGTGGGACACCAGGTGGTGATCTTCCAATCAGCCGAGCATGAATTTTTCCATTGCAATAGAATTGGATAATTAAATGAATGAGAAGGAAATAGCTTTCAAATAATTAAACTAAACACCGCCTGTGAGCTCTTTTGTTTGTCCAACCTGAAGCTTATACCACAGAAGTCTTCCTTTCAGAGATGGTTTCTTGCAGAACCCTTTTAGGAAGCTAAGAACTCTAAACTATCCAAGGTATCCAAAGTGAGGTCTTGGTTTCATCTGTTCCAGCTGATCAGTATTTAGCATTTAAACGCTTTTTACTGTTACTTGTTAAAGTTTGAGTTGTAGATTAACTCGACATGTTAAGTATTGTAAGTGAAGAATGTGACCTTGAGGGCTCCTTTTTTTGTTTTGTTTTGTGCCCCAAACCACCAACCTTCCAATTACAAACCCACAAAGCTACCATTAGCATAGTGCTTCCTTTATAATGAGACCATGCAAACATTTAACCCCATTTAACACATTACACCGTATAAAGCTGTGTTATGGGAAGAGGAAGAGAGTCTGAGAATCTGAAGAGGAAGTAAAATGGGCAGTGGATAGACTCATGGCAGACACGTGTATTCCACAACAAAACCCACACATGCAGACAAATCCTAGTTCCTCAGGTAATTACTAGCATTTCTACTTTAAAACTGTGCACAAACAGCATGGAGTGACCTTAATGATGTGATTTGTAATCCCCATGTGAAATGAACTGTTGGTCTAGAGGGAGTGCCTTCTTGTTTATTAGACTTTAATTGGCTCTGCCAGGATTTAGCCTGTAGTGTGCAAGCAGACGTGTGACCGTATAGCTGTGTTGTGTTTCCATATGTTTTAGCTTTATTTAAAAATGAAATATAGCTTAATATTCAGCAAGTAGCAGTAGCCAAGCATGTCTTCTTTCCCGTGTTAGGCAACATCTGCATAGAACGTGCATCTGGAAAGGACTAGAATGGTCAGAGAACCACAGAGTTGGTTAAAAAAAAAAAAAAAAAAAGGGTAATTCAGCCTATAATTTTTTCAGAGGAGGCCTGAGAAAAAACACCAACCGGGTCAATCAGACAGAAATAAAGTAGCACCTGTATAATTGAACCGTGCTTAGTCTGCACCTTCACCTAGGATTTGTTTGCCTTGGGTGACCCTACCAGGGGCATAATGCCCTGACAACATGGCTCCCAGGATCATTAGGACACGCAAACAATCCCCTCCACCCTGATAAGGTGGCGATTCAAGGAGGGTATTTAGAAAACCCCTATGAGAGGAAAAAAATGCAAGAACTTAGTTTCCCTTGCCTGGACGCGGGTTACCGGCGAACCCCTCCCACACGTGGTGGGGCCATGGGGGGGGGGAAAAAGGTCTTCTCTTCTGGTGGAGAGATGGGGGAGGGATCCCATGGAACCCCCCCACGTGGGGAGGGGTATGGGGGGGTGGGGGGGGGGGTGGGCTTGGTTTCTTTTTGGGGGGGGGAGAGGGGGTCTTTCCCCCCCCTTCCCCCGCCACCTGTGGGACGGGCTATAGGGGTCAGGTGCAGTGTGAGCTGGGTGGCAGCCGAAGGCGTGGGTTCTGCCGGACTGACCCTCGGCTACTGACTCTGGCTTTTGGGACATGGAATGTCACCTCTCTGGGGGGGAAGGAGCCTGAGCTGGTGCACGAGGTTGAGAGATATTGACTAGATATAGTTGGGCTCACCTCAACACATGGCTTGTGCTCTGGAACCACCCATCTCGAGAGGGGCTGGAACTTGTTTCATTCTGGAGTTGCTCATGGGGAGAGGCGGCGAGCCGATGTGGGCATACTTGTTACCCCCCGTCTTAGTGCCCACATGTTGGGGTTCTCCATGGTTGACGAAAGGGTAGCCTCCCTTCGCTTCCAGGTGGGGGACGGGTCCTGACTGTTGTTCATGCTTATGCGCCTAATGACAGTTCAGAATGCCCACCCTTTTTGGAATCTATAGGGGTGTGCTAGAGGGCGCTCCCCTGGGGACTCCCTCGTCGTCCTGGGAGACTTCAATGCCCATATGGGCAATGGCAGTGTGACCTGGAAGGGTGTGATTGGTAGGTTTGTCTTTTCTGATTTGAACCCGAATGGTGTTTTGTTGTTGGACTTCCGTGCTCGTCATGGTTTGTCCATCACAAACACCATATTTGAACATAAGAATGTCCATAAGTGCACTTGGCACCAGGACACTCTAGGCCGCAGTTCGATGATCGACTTTGTAGTCGTGCCATCGGACTTGCGACCGCATGTTCTGGACACTCGGCTGAAGAGAGGAGCTGTCAATCGAAAACCACCTGGTAAATCTTCTGTTAGTGTAAGTTTATTACGACAATACACTGCAGAGTACATTACACATTATGTTAGTAGTCAAAATGTTACAAGCTTGGTGATTGTTGCCCGAATTTGAGTCTACAGTCTGGGCTATGAAGATAACAGCCCGTGTCCCGGTGGCTGCTGCATACCTTTTTATTTATTTATTTTTTAATAGTGCTGTTGTGTGATTCCACACACAAAAGATCCCCAAAAGTCTGCATTAAAACATCTGTTGCGTCAAATTAATTTTGTTGAGGGGTATTGGCGCACTGCTTACCCATTTATATCAGTTGACAAAGGTAGCTGTGCTGACAACTTGGGAATCATTTCAGAATTGCGTCAATATTTTAAATGTATTTATATGTGCAGTATATACAAATCACATTGTGAAGTTACCAAGTTTTAGCCCAACATGGCTTGTTTGTTTTTGTGTTCAAAGCTTGAGGCTTGTTATGTCTGCACTTGTGTTGTCTGATTCTTCCCAGGGACTTCCACAATGCTGAGCCCCACACAAAATGGCAAATACTCTGAGCAATATTTTCTCAGAATGCATTTATAAAAAAAAAAAAAGAAGAAGAATGTTGGTTTCAGTCTAATGAACTTTTAATCCCCCCCTTCTGCACTCATGTAATTTTGTAAGGTCATGGCACTCTCACAATTGCATGTTTTTAAGATCAAATATGAACCCATTGAGGTTGGATAATGGTTGAGGATAAGGTTTCATTAAATACAATTTAATTGCTCTTAACCTTTATAATCCATGCCATGCTTGCAAGAGATCGGCTTTTAGATAAAGTGGATTTGGTTGCTTTGGTACCTGAAGTTGCCATGGAAATTTTTTTTTAATTATTATAGAGATTTGATGTTTTAGGTAAGTCGAATTATTCTAACCCCCGCAGGGCTTAACTGCTGCTTCTAGTCTGGGAAAAGCGAAGGGTTATGAAATACTAGAAAAAATGACCTGTATAATTTGATTTTCTGGGCATGCCTTGTATTATATGGCACCTCTAAGGGCTATGAGGTGGATTGTTTTGAGCATCTTCTATATTCCCTCACAGTGGCTCTAACCAATAACCTTAATTATTATTGTGCAGGAATTCAGATGTAATGCAAATATTTCCCACCATGTTGAATTACCTCTACAGTCAACCTTTAAATTGCAGTAAGGTGAATATAACAGTTCATGCACTATCGGAGGAAGCAGTTAAAAATTGGAATAAATAGAGCTTATGGGGGGAAAATTGAATAAATAGAAAGATGGTTTCTTTATGCAGTCTTTTCTAATGCACAAACATGTTAGCATGCTGGAGACATTTTCCTTATTTCATCTTGGCATAAACAAAATCTAGGCCTCATCCTTTCCACTCCACTGCTGACCCTCTGCTCCATTTCCTTGCACTTCCTTTTCCCATCCTCCTCAGCTTGTGTTGATTCCACCCACAGTGAGGATCAAACAGTGCAGCGTTCTGAAGTTACTCTGCTATAGAGCCCATCAGTGAAGCTGATTAGTCATTACAGATGTGCCTGTAAGTGCTGTGCTATAAAGAAACCAGGTGGGTCTTTGCTGCCTCCTGACATGAGGAGAAAACCAAGCACGTTTTTTGGCATGTCTCTGTGACTGCCTTTTAAGTTTCAAAAATCACAGGTGGAGGTTTCTGCCAGGTGTCCTGCTTAATGCTCTGTTGGTAGGTCTATAAAACTAGCACAATTTCCTTTTTCTTGCAGTTCATTAAATTGTATACATGGGCTGTAAGGGGGGACAAGAGTTAGCAACCAGAAACTAAACCGGCTCATACCGAACACCAGAGGGGCAATTATGGAGTGTAAGGTACGTCTGCCATACAACATGGATAATGAATCAAAGTCTTACAATATTCTGTAGTCTAGGTTGTGACTAAAATTCGCTCAGGATAAGAGCTGTGAATGTAAATTAGCGGAAGAACTCTCTCATTTGATGGATTTATGAGAGGGCTGGGGTTTGATCCTTTGAAGGTCAAAGTCGATGGTAATTGTCTCATATAAAAGTTCATAATGTTTTTATTTTTTTTTATTAGCGTTCCATAGTGACATGTCTGTCGGCACTCATTTCAAAGTTGTAAGTGATTTGTATATCTGGGTCTGTCTAATAAATGTAACATGCAGTTAATATGCCAAAGGTTGGAGCAGAGTGCAAATTATTAGGTATGCGTTTCATCATGGATGTTAGTCACTGCATAGCCAGAGAAAGAGAGAGAGAGACGTATATGGATTAGACAGTTTGGTGTGCGTCATCAGTCCTTGGACTCGCCCTTAAATTAAGAGTCAGAATCAGCTTTATTGGCCAAGTAGGTAAACATGAACAAGGAATTTGACTCTGGTTTAACTTCGCTCTCTGTACAGAAAAAAAAAATTAAAGTGCATTTAAGAGTCAATACAAGAGTTTAGGCAAATAAGGATGTTGTATAAAGAAAGTCCAATAATGTGTTAATGCTAAATGTATATATTCAATTTAATTCAGTGGTAAGAATTTAAAATAGCTGACTGCCAACATAATTATTTTGGATTTGTTAAACAAGTCCTCAAAGAAATTGATTTTCAAAGCATTTTGGATTTTTTAATTAGTATAAATTTAAGCATTCAAACCTAAAACCATTTTCCCCAGTCATGTCCAGTTTATGTAAGCCACAGATTCTTGTTTTGGGCTGACAGAAGTGGAACCTGATGTAATATTATTGTCACCCATCCACCACGGTGTTTGGTGTGTTTTCTCCTAGATGCTTTTCAGCTCACAATATGGATAATTGAGTTACTGGAAACCTCGTCAGCTAAAACTAGTCTCGCCATTCTCGTGTGACCTCCCTCAACAAGGCGCATCCGCCCACAGATTCACTGAATGTTCATTATTATTATATATATTTTTTCATTCAAAAGGGCTATTCACAGGCTAAAACTGCATCATTAAAATACTGACATGAAGTGTTAATTGCCTGGTCTGGAATCTCAATGTCTGGTTCTTCTCACGCGTCATGACTAAGAGTGTGGTATGGCTTCGGATCAGGATTGGTCAGGGTTATGTGCGCTTGCTTGACTGTCAAGATAGTCTGACACACTAGCAGATAACTGTGGCAGATACCATGGCACAATGCCCACTGGAATGTAGAGTGGCTTAGGCTTTTCAAAATGGGGACAAGGAGCAAGCTGTTGCATGAACCTCTTAGTGCAGTTTACACAACATGGAATTGCAAATGCATTGAAATGCTCGTAAGTGTAGGATCTTCTTACAGATTATGTATACAGATGAGGCAGTACTCTAAAAATGATCGAGGGATAAATTGGGGAGATAATTAGTAGGAAATGTAAGAACACAGACTAGAAACATGGTGACTGTGTGAGAGAGAGACTAAGAGCTGTGTGGGAATGACTCAGGAAATAAAGGACAAGCTGACCTACATTCATCATTAAGCCCTGCAGTGAGGGGAGGATGGAGAGGAAGAAGGAATCAAAGATCAGAGTAATGGATGATGTCATTTTCATCCTTTTAATGAGCCTTGAAAACATGTACTTAGACTGACATGAGCTTTTAGACACGACTGAAGCATCAGCGGGAACAGTTTGATCTGGAGGACAGACTAGCGGTGGGAAATTGATAATGTCATGAATGCAGTTCATGTCATTTTAAGCCAGGGATATTTATTTTGAATCATACTTGCCGTATGTGGGCTCAGCTACTAGATTTAATTTGGGGTGTTGCTACAGTACGCTTAAATTTGCTGTTCTGAATCCCGCTGCCTATTTTGCAACACGTCATCTGAAATGCAATCTTTCTGATTTTAGTTTTCTATTTAGGTTTCTTTTTTTTTTAGTTCATATGATGACCAACAAAACTGCAAAATAAACTTCATATAAAGAACAGAGCTGTCTTAAATCTGCGCAATCACTTTATAGTTAAGCATGCCGACATAAAATGACATCACTAGCCAGACTCGAATAATATAATGCAGAGAAAGGTAAACCAATAGGAAGGGGAATCACCAGGTACAGTATGACGATACCTAGGTGACCTAGGCTGATTCAATTTGTATTGCACTCCTGTAAATAATATCCTTATTGGATATTAACATTTTTTTCCCCACGTATTTGTTGCAAATAAAAATATAATATTGTTTTAGTTGGCCTTGCCTTTAGCAAATAATTATTTCTTTTTCATTCAAGATATTGTCTTGTTTCTGATTGGTGGAAAAGCTATCGAATAATTCTTGGTATCGCACCATTGGATAACTGAATTATTATTGCACTGTTGTCATCAAATAAGTAAAATGATTATTGCACGACTGGCACACTGCAACACAGTAAAAATGTCTGTCTACTTTGAAAATATTTTGAATGATTACTTATCTTAAGATAACGAACCAATAAAATTGCACCATTCTCGTGTATTAAATTCTATTAGCTACCACTTTTTAACAGGAAAACTTTAAAAATGATCGAATTTTATTTTTTTTCTATTAATATTATTTATTATCATTTCATAACTATGAATAACAAATTTGACTAACGTTTTTCATGTGACGGGTTCACAACACAGTACTTTGTACTTTTTTCCAGTTTTTCACTTGAACAATGTTAGAATTGGGTTTAGAAAATCGCTAAAATATATTTCAACCTTATAGTTTTAATTGATTATTTATGAACTAATTATTAACTGATTTACATTGACGGGGTTTTTTTTTTGTTTTGTTTTGTTTTACTGGTACCACTTTCAACAAGCCAACTTAATTTTGGTCTGTTTTTTGATGGAAAGCTCAGATATTTAAAGATTCCAGCTCTTCCCCTTATTGTCAAAGGTTTTCATCTTTTCTAAAGAACAGCCTAACAGTCTAAAGCTGCCTGCTGTATTCAGTGGAACTTTTCATGAGTAAATATGAGTGCTGTTCTTTATTGAGCAGACTTGTGAGCAGTGAGCCAGTGCTGTGTGTTGTTGGTCTCTCTCTCTGTCTCTGTCTCTCTCTCTCTCTCGCGCTCTCTCTCTCTCTCGCGCGCTCTCTCTCTCTCTCTCTCTCTCTCTCTCTCTCTCTCTCTCTCTCTCTCTCTCTCTCTCTCTCTCTCTCTCTCTCCTCTCTCTCTCTTTTTTCCTGGAACTCATTTGAATGGTGTTGTACATTATGTTCATCTGGAGGATTAGAAGCTGTATCTGAAGCTGTGCAGGCTAGGTCAGCCAAAAAGCTATCCCTGGATGCATATTTGTTACTTTGAAGCAGCATGGAACGCGTTCTACTCTCTGCACTTCTTTGCAAAACGTTTGATTTTTATTTTTCCTTTAAACATTTCAGCTGGATCTGAAATCACTTACAACGATCCTGGGGATTAGCGTGTGGGATGTAGACTTAGGTGAGAGATTTATTAAAGAACTCGGGTCACCCTTCCCAGAATCCTCTGAGCCATCGTTTTTGATGCTGTTACTGTTAACACTCATGGATCAATAAAGAAATTAATTGTAAAAGAAATGAAAAATATTTTGTCAAATGAATTCTTTTTAAAACATTTCCACCGATCCATTACACTTTCCTCTAATTATTCCATTGTAATGGTCCAGAACATGGCTGTGACGGAAAGAAAATATCAGACGTATCTATAAAACTTTTTTTTTTTTTTTTCCCCCCCATGTAAAGGCTCAGTATTTAGCGAGGTGAATGCACAGAACAAAGTTTGAACAGAAAATTGCATTCTGGGAAGGGTGAGCCGGCTCCTTTAAATTTGAGCCAATTCTTTTAAGGAATTAAAAGTAATTATGTGAGTAGGTAATCTGAGAGAGTTTTGCAGTTTGAAACAGCAAAAGAATGTTTAATCTGGGTTTCAGAGTGGCGCAAGAGAAAACCGTTTGTCGCATCATCTGGAGATGGCAAGTTCGAGCCTCATCTGTGGCTGGAAGCCCATGAGAACTAATTGGCCGAACTCTCGAATGGCATACTCTCTCTTCCCTTTTACTTAGAAACCCCACCAACCAATCAAGAGCGTTTATGAGCTCCTGCATACAAAGGGGTGGGTAGAGTTCACGAGCAGCTGAGAGCAGTTCACGTGCCTTCGCCCACCTTGGTGGGTAGTTTTCGTGTGATAGGGCAGCCCTCTCTGATAGATGGGAACGGCAACAACAAAAGTTACGGATAAAATTGTGGTAAACTTTACATTACATTTTGATGTTGCATATTGTATATGCTTTACTCCAGTTTTATCTATTTATGGCAGCGCAGATGTCTACAGTGTTGTCGTGGCTACTGTTGTCGTGCATGCATGTACACTTAAGGAGTCAAATGTTAGGACATTCAGTGATAGGAAAATAGTGACAGGGTTGGGTGATGCAATATTTTTTTTTCTTTAAAAAATGTTTAAAATTATAATACTGTTTTATTACTTTCTTATCCCACAGCAGTTTGTCAACACTACAGGATGTACTCATTAGATAGTGACGTGTACTTTTATTTATTTATTTATTTTTGTAATCTGTTTATGGTTTCTTTAAATAGTACTGTGTATATTTTAGTTAAGGGCATTTTTTTATCCATTTATAATTCATCCACAAAACAGTTAGTCCCTGATATTAGATTAGAGCAGCTATAAACAGTTGTTCCTAAACACCGGTCTGTCTTCTTTCTCTCTCTCTCTCTCTCTCTCTCTCTCTCTCTCTCTCTCTCTCTCTCTCTCTCTCTCTCTCTCTCTCTCTCTTTCAGCAAGTGAAAGGAACGGTTTGCTCCACAGTCAAGTAAAACACTTATCCGTGCTGTTAAATGAACGCTTCTGTTTTTTGAGTGCTAATATTCTCTCTCTCGTATTCTGTCCTTTCTCAGACAAGAGGTGCAGGAGAACTGTGTTCGCTGGCGAAAGAAGTTCTCCTTCGTGTGCAAGATGAGTGCCAATCCTACAACAGGGGTGCTGGACCCCTGCATTTGCCGAGTGTCCGTGCGAAAGGTATGTTAACCTTTTGAACCTGTCATATGTTTCACAGTTGAAATGCACACTGATCAGCCATAACATTTTGCCATAACAGCTTTAACCCTGAAACTGACTGGCCTGCAGCTTGATGTGCAACAATCTGTAATGCACTGTGTGTTCTGACACCTTTCTATCAGAGGCAGCGTTCCCTTTTTTTAAACAATTTGTGCACTTCACTCTTCATGTATGTCAGTGAGCTCGAGGAGCCTGTGAATCTGTTCCTGGTTCACTATTTTCCTTCCTTGTACTATTTTTAGTAGGTACCACTAAAAATGACACGTGGGAGAAAAGACCGAACAATAAGGGGGGGGGA